>CM055272.1:48529975-48760794 GCA_029237695.1 Conchocele bisecta | reverse complement strand
TCACACTTGAGAGAAGAATATTCTTGGTTGGAGGAAGTCTTCCTCACTGAAGATGTGGCTGATGCAGTCAGCATCACATGGTCAGCCCACCATGCAACGCAGAAAAGGAGCCATCCATTTGAAGTGAGCATTTCAGCAATGATGCCTATGTGGCGAGACCAGGCTCCCTCTGTTGCAAAGATCAAGCATGACATGGCGAAGATCTGTGATACAGTGGTTTTCCTGAACCCAGGGCATACACCTGTCATTGCTGCTGACCAACCGTTGTATGCTTTGGCAAAACAAATACAATGGGAGTGGCCCGAATATGGAGAGGACAAGTTCGTGACCATGTCCGGTGGACTTCATATAGAAATGGCTGCACTGAGATCGATAGGAACATTATTACGCGACAGTGGCTGGACCAGTGCCATTGTTGAAGCAGAGGTGGCCTCATCTGGTACAGCAGAGTCTTACCTGTCTGCATCCAGTGTCACCAGGACGAGACAAGCTCACCAGATCACTGCATGCAGCTTGCACAAACTGATGAAAAAGGCATATCATGATCATCTCTCTGAAGAGTCTAGCATATCAGATATAAAATTTGAAGATTGGTGTGAACAACAGAGGAAAGAGAGTCCGCAGTTCCAGTTCTGGAGTCTGGTGCTGGACATGGAGCTCACCATATTCACCCTGATCCACTCATTCAGAGAAGGAGACTTCAACTTGTACCGTGAAGCACTCTCAGAACTGGTGCCTTACTTATTTGCGAATAACAATGTCAACTATGCGCGATTGATCCCAATTCACCTACGAGATATGATGTCACTTGAGCAACAACATCCAGATGTGGCCAGGGAGTTTCACAAAGGGAACTTCGCCATCCACAAGTCAAAAAGAGAATTCTCTGCCATTGCGATCGACCAAGCACACGAGCACAATAATGCAGTGATCAAAGGTGACGGAGGAGCAATTGGTGTGACAGAAGAACCGTCAGCACTTCGTAGGTGGATGGTCGCTGGACCCGAAGTTAGTCGTTTAGTTGCTGCATACGAGGCCATATCTGGTATGAAAGATGCCACCTACAACAGCAGACACCATGAGCAGACACTAAGTGCCCAGAAATCTTTCTTTGAAAAGGTGAAATCACTCTCTGCAGTGATGCAGGAAATGGGCAACCCATTCCAAGAAGAATCAGCCGACCTGCTGGTGCTAGACACGAAGAACATTTCAGACCCAGCTCTAGCTGAAATGGTAGCTACACATCACCAGCGGGGCAAAGAGCAGTTCCATTCATTCATGGAGGGGCTAGAGGATAAAAGAGAAAGTCCTTTCTATCATCCAATCAAGAAAGACATTGTTTCTTTCTTCAAACAAGAGCAGGCTGAGAAAATGTCTGAGGAGAAAGTTCTGAAAGACGACTGTAAGATATTCTCGCGACTGTTCATCTCGTCCCAGAGCAGACAGTGTGACTTACAAGAATTCTTCAAGCACGAGAATCAGTCATACCCTGCATCTCTAAGTGACAGCGGCAAGCTTCATACCTGTCAGAAGTCACAGCTGGTTGAAATTCTGGAAGCGCAAGTGAACATCCCAGACAGAAAACCGACGGGAGATGCAATCATCATAGATGGCTCAGCACTTATCAATGCTTTACCTCCACGTACTTCAAAGACATTTGATGACTATGCTAAAGAAGATATCGTCCCAAAGGTGGAATCCTATGGTGCCAGGTACGGGCGGGTGGACGTAGTATTTGATGTGTACAAGAAGTCAAGTCTGAAATCCGAGACGAAGTTGAGAAGGGGGCGAGTAATCAGAAGAAGAGTGACAGGAACGAGTATGACACCAGGTAACTACAAGCCTCCATAAGGGCCGCCTGGTGTTCTTCTTGGAGTACCTCAACCCCCAACCGGGTCTCTTTTTGAAATTCTGTTATTTTTTCACCTAGTTCAGTAAGTGCTGCTTCTCTGTTGAGAGAGTCCTCTATACGCCTCTGTAAGGGCCGCCTGGTGGTCTTCTCGGACTTTTTCAATACCCGTTCGGGCCTCTTTTTGAAATTTGGTTATTTTTCCTCCTAGTTCAATAATTGATGCTTGACCCTCTGAGAGCAACACCCCATAAGCCTCCTGGTCTATCACAATAGCCGTTGGGACTCCCTCAATTTTTCCCCGAGCCTCTTCCCCAACTTGTGCAGTCGCCGTCAGCACGTCTACTCTAAGCTGTGCTATACTCCTATTAATCCCTTTTGTGGCCGCCAATATAGTTGTATTGATCAGGGCCTTGGTTTTTCCGGTAGTTAAAAAGTCGCTCTCTGTCGGGATGAATCCCCCTTCTGCCGGTTCCACCATTCTTTGAATCTGTCACCAATCCCGATTGGAATTGGAAGAACTACCTGGTCCGTATATACTCATAATAATTAATTTTAAGAAAATTAAATTATAATATTGGGGCACCTATACTATATAGTTATTCAACTTTCTCGCTTGATCATCGAGAATAGAGACCGTAAATTCGTGGATGTGTCCCGTTTCCAAAACTTTCATCTCGGGGTGTGGGAAGTCTAAGGTCACCGTCTCCCCAAAGAAACAGTCGCTGGCTTGCACGGTTTTCAGTAATGTGCTGGGAGATCCGTCTACCGTGTTGTACGATGTGTTCACCCGATCCAGGTGTACCCTGAGATTTTTCGTGAATGTGAAGTCCACCGGGTTATCACCGACGTAATCACCCGAGACAAACACTCCTTTATTTGTGGAGTATGTCTCTCTAAAACCGAGTTGACTACCCAACCCCCGGGAGGTCACTACCTTACTATCAGGGCCGATGGTCATTGTTGGAAGTCCGGTAGCCTTCGATACTGTGAGGTTGACTCTACCGCCAAGCTCTGAGGTGACAAAATATTTTAGCTGTATAAAACTCCACAGTCCGGGAGGCAGCTTTACACCTACTTGTCGTCCATCCTTCACATAGTAAAATCCTTCACTCTTCCCCACATTCCGCCACCCAACCGTGAAAGTGATTGATCTGAGACCGACCCGGCGTTTTCCGCAGCAGTTGTCGATTGACTTTTGAAGTTGACAACTCTCTTTTTGAACATTAGTGATAGTAGCAAACATAATAATAGCTTGCAATAGATACCAAAGCATTTAGCTTCAATTCAAAGGCAAAGTACGCGGTCGGAGGTAAATACACACAAAAAGACGTTGTGAACCCCCTTGTACACCCAACTGTAACGGTTAGACCGGACAGTGGTTTTACCACCAACTTTCCCGACATCTTTGAACAATATAGGCTGCCGAAGATTACAACAATGGAGGCCGTACACGGGTGGAAAGCAACACCGATACAGTTTTGGCAGAACCAGCTAAATTTCGCTGTATGGTGTGCAACAGCCGGGTGTGGAGTTTCACATAAAGACCATCTGACATCCAAGAATGTCATGCTCCGAAGTGTCTACAACTTTCCCACGTATTATACTATTAGGAGGATTCTCAAAGAACTAGGTATTTCACTACCTCAATACGACACCTGGGATCCCATTTCCAACGCATACGACCGTATGGCGTTTGAAAGACTTTGTAACGAATTTAACGTTTCAAAAGACGCGTACTGGAGACAGAAAGCATTTCCTACCAGCACCGGCCTCGGGGACGTTCTCATTCGGGGCCAGTCCGGGAATTGGATGCAGACCGATTTTAGACACGATCACTCCGGCGACCACATTGTCAGTCGGAACGCTGGGAATTTTGACCCCGCGACGATGACCTTCGGGCCGGAAGTGTCTGGAGGTCGGCACTGCGGCGTCTCATCCTGCATTTGGTTACCTCCGAAACGGGCTCACGTCGATTACATACAACAGGCTGCTGAGGTTCAGGACTTGTGGGGTACATTTATGTTAGATAAGGGTCTAGGGTTCACGCAGGCCGGGGTTACTCGCCTCAACGACTCCATTCTCACGTACGTCTGGGCCATCCTCGGCGCACAGAAGCAAACTCGCAGTTCTATACTGGGCACGGGAACGGCGTTTGATGCACAAAAACAATTCTTGGCACTTGTAGAGGACGCCATCTCAGCTAAGGTGGACCTGGAGAAGGCGATCCAGAATTATCAAGACGTTTTGCAGAATTCCAGCACCCCAGTAGACTACGTATTTGGAATAAGTCTTTACATGGCGCCGAGCAATATGATACTACGAGACGACCCGGTTGACGGTTACAATAATCAGATCGTAATCGCCACCGTCAATCAAAAAATCGGCCACAACGGGAACGCGGATATCATCAAACCCCAAGCCAAGTCGGTCATAAAAACCCCAAGCCAATCGCGATTGGATGCGCCTCACTCAACACAATCGGGATTGAAGTTGAACCCAGCACCCCAAATTCACGAATTGAGTCCCCCCAAGTCAATCGTCAACAGTGTTGAGGGAACACCAATCGAGATTTGAAGCAAAACACACGAGGAGGAGAAATTAGGGCTCGTCGTCGCCCTCGTGGCGATAGGACTACTAGCGCTTTTGTTTTAGAAACTCTCTGGCGGAGAATAGTAGGAGACCGGCGATTGCCACGATTAAAGCCCAAGTATTTTTGGTGAGCCATCCGACCGTTTTTGATAATATAGATAACAAGTAGGAAACGATACTTCCGATCAGTCCGGGAAGTGCGGCAGCCGCCTTTTCGGCTAATTTAGCCAGGAGACTGGCGAGGGCTTTTAGTGTTTTGTTTACCCACTCCTTTGCTCCACCGGATGATGGCGCGGGTGGTGGCGCGGGTGCCACACCACCAGTGAAAGATAGAACTATGGTCGATATAGTCATGCCGATAGCAACGAGGATGCTTGCTATCGTGACACCCTGCTCTCTGAACAGAGTGCGAAGACGCTCACCGAGTGTCGTGTCCTCGCGCAGAACCCTCAAAATTGTTTCGCGGATCCGATTTATTTGTGTACGGAGCATCTCACGGTTAGTCGATGCAGCCTGCAAGCGAGCTTCTCTCTTTCGTCCCGCAAAGACCGCAGTCGTTCGGTGGTCCGCTCGGTAGATTCTCTATCGCCACCGGCTTCCTCCAGTTTTCTTTCTTCTAGCGCTATATGTTCATCCAGCGACGAGAGTTTGGAGAGGTTATGAACCAATTCACCCCGGACCGTTTGCATAGCCTTATCGAGTCCACGGAGTTCGCGAAGAGGTAACGGTGGGTCATCGATCGACCCTTGATCGAGGTTGAGCATTTCGTTTTCGCTGAACGTGGTCTCCATCGTGTTAATAGCGTCGGTGGCTACTTGAGGGACCTCGCTGAGCTCGACCATTTCTATCGAGGCAGCCGTCTTCGCCATCGTTTCGTCGGTAGACTGTAGGGCCTCTACAGCGCGGGTTGGCATAATTGGTTTACCCCTCTTCCAATCTGGGAATCCGAGTTCGTTCCTTATGATTTGGCCACCGCCCGGGTTTCCGGTAATGGTGCTCATCGCTAGGGGTTTACCGGTCCTCGTGTTGACTATTGGGAGATTTGATGCCACTTTTAGTCGCAATCTACCATTCAGATCAAATTTGAACTTGGAGTAGTCGCGACCGACAGAGGGTACCAGACCTTTTTCTGCCAAACTATTGTAGTAGTCGTTTACAGCTCCCTCGAGTAATTCCCGACTTTGACTAGTGGTAGCGCCACCTATTTCCCCAATTGTGATTAGATTGGAAATGGAGTCTCTATGAAGGGCGTTTCGTTATCGTTATCATCATCATCGATGTCATCATCATCCTCATCGACGTAATCGTCTCTGCCGATTTCATCCATGTCAATATCGTAATCACCCATATTAATTATGTATTAAAGACAAAACCATACGAGTTTAATAGATTCACTAAATTATGTCTTCGAGTCAATACGGTCGTAAAGTCAATCCATACCGCAGACTGCGTGAGCCACTCGGGGCAAAAGGCGTGAGACAGAGTGTCGTTATTACGAACAACCCATCGAACGAAGAGTTCTGGTAATGAGGTGCTGTCTATCGACGACAGCGACGTCTATCATTGCTATCAGGACCTGTGGAAGACGGCGCAAGAGCGCGAAAATGCGGTCTATCAGGGTATTGACACCAGCAAAAATAAGAACGTAACCAAACTTAGAATCGGGGCTGGTAACAAGGCAGATAACAACGCGAGTGACAACGCGATCGCGGCCGCTTACGGCAACCGCTTCTACATCCCGCTCGACTTTGAGTTGCTGGAGAGTCACATGCCCTACTATCAGAGTGCTTTGGCTAACCGCCTCGAATACGAACTAACGTTCAACGACTACGGCCGAGTTCTCATAGCCACCGACATAGCATCGACGTATACGATCGATAATGTTTCGTTGGAGTACGACATGGTCACGATGCCCGAACTCGCGCGATTAATCAGATCCCAGTACGCTGGGCGCGTTGCCATACTTTACGACCGAGTTCTTCGTCACCGCAAGATGACGAAAGACAAAAGCGACACATTGTGGAGTATTAATGTCAACGTACCCGCCCGCTCGATGAAAGGTATACTGATGTTGTTTGAGGATGCTCGGTTCGCGTTCGGTGCTAGAAAAACCGACAAATTCTATAACCCCAAAATCACAAAGGTCGAGGTGACGATCGAAGGTGTCCCCAATCAACTCTACAGTGCGGGTCTTCGCGCACACCAGCAGTGGGACGAAGTCAGAAAGCAGTTTGCTTCCGGATCTAAGCACTCCCCGGAGGTTGCCGCGGTTGCCAAAGACCTGCAGCTCTCGGCCGTCTCCCTCGCGGAGTTCCTGACTACCAAATACGCGTTATGGCTAGACATGCGAGACAGCGACGACGACCAAATGCACGGTAGCGGACACCAAGTTGAGAACGCTAGCTAGGGTGTGACGATTCAGATAACCAAAGAGGCGGATGGAGCTGGCACATTGAACGTGTACTTATATATAATTACAGACGCACAACTCAACATCGAAGATGGCCGATACGTCTCAGCTTTATACTAAATATAAATCTAAAGATTTAATACCTTCAAACAAATCCAATTTACCAATTGGTGATGCCCACTCTGCCATAATATGTGGGCAGACAGGATGTGGAAAAACGCTTTTCATCCTGGACTTGCTCGAGGGGTCCTACCGCAATGCCTTTCGTCACATCGTGATCCTGTGTCCCACTGTGAGGCACAACGAGACTTATCAGCGGCGCCAGTGGATATGGACCGACCCTGAGATATACGTCTTTGACCCCAGTGACAGACTTCACGATTGGCTGCGTGGCTTATACCAAAGAGTCCAGGGTGAGCCCACCCTATACGTGATTGACGACTGCTCAGCCAAGGCGGCGATGACTAAAAAGAAGGACATGCTCTCCGAGCTCGCATTTTATGGCCGCCATGCGAGGCAAAGCGTATGGATCTCCACTCAAAAGTACAACGCCGTCCTCAAGGATTTGCGTGAGCAAACGAAATGGGTCGCCCTCTTTCACTGCAAGGACCGAGACTCATTCGATGACTGTTTCGAGAGAACGACGTTATCCCAACGCGCGAGGAGCGCCTGGAGGTTCGACAGATACTTTCGGAAACTAAGCACGCCAAGCTTCTGCTAAAGACCGATCAACCAACTGCTTACGAAGTTATCAATTAATTAATTACAAAGTAATAAGCAATTGCTGAACAATGCTGAGCAATTGTTGAACAAATGCTGAACAATGGTTAACAATGTTAACAATTTGGTGCTCCGCTGCGAGCTTTGTTGCGAGCATAACGGTGATCATAAGTATCGGGTGGTGCGCTTTTATTATTTTTGTAATAAATAAATATGTTAGACGTATGAGACTTTTCAGAATAGTTAAAAGAAAATTAGCAATTATGAACTGCGACGAACTTCTCGATCAGCTAATGGAAGAAACCTCAACTCCGTTAAACCCCAACACCAATCGCGAATTGGAAGAGCAATCGGGTTCAACTTCAACGGCGGTTGGTATTGGGTTGAGTGCCGATACGAATGAAAATGCGATGAGACGTCAGCGGCTAGCTGCGCTGGTTGCTGGGGGAAAATCGGAGCATTATCTCGGTAGGCGTCTCTCAGTTTGTCAGGTGGATAAGATGTCAGATGCGGAGATCGATCAAATGTATGCGCGATACGAATCCAAATTGGGGGCAGAGATGACACAAACTCTTGGATCGGCGGCTATTCATTTGTACGCTACCACCGTTAGTATACTTCTCCCTATACCAAACACCGCGGGGTTGATTCACGATTTAGAGACTGACCCTTTTATAGGACACACTCTTAGAACAGCCTGCTGCTCAATTTATCGCAAGTTTGGAATGTACTTAGCTCCGCTGACAACCGCGTTGACCACGGGTAAACACTGTCAATTTGGACATATATACCCACGAACTATAAGCCCTAATATTATAAATGATGACACAAGACACACCTGCGAGAGTGACGGAACAGCAATCCCAGATTGCACAAACTCCAACAGGGTTGAACCTGATTTCTCCAACCCAATACCAACCGCCGTTGGAGTTGAACCCGATTGCACAATATAAAAACCCAAAAAGACAGGCAACTGGGCGGGCAGCGGCTGCCGCCCGAAAAGTTAAACAATATAAAATACTCGCCGAGCTTCGAGAGGCCAAACGGTAGTTGCACTCAACACCGATTACTGTTGAAACAGTAAAACACCCGGTGGCAGCTGTTTCTCCCCCAATCGTGATTGGATTGAAACAGGAAGAGCAATCCCCGATTGCTGTAGCTCCTATTACCTCAACATTGTTGAACCTTATTGGAAGATCGTCCCGTGGGTTGTTGGTGGTGGTCTGGCAGTTGTGGGCACACTGTGTGTGCTGAAATACCAATCCAGATTGGAAAAACAACCAGCTACGGTTCCGAAGAAAGTTACGAAACACCAATCGCGATTGGATGCACCCCATTTAAACATTGATCGCGATCCCTTTTATATGCAATAATTACAATGGCTGAACAAGATGGTAAAATGATAGTGAATGCACTTTATCACGCCGTGGTGATATCGGGTTTCAGTATCAGGTATGCTCGACTATCAAAGATGGCCCTAGGAGGGTCCGCTCCCAAATTGAACTTTACTGTGAGAGACGTAGGGCTCGCGATCTTAGATGTAGCTGCCGCAGTTTGGACCCGAGATTTTCTAATTAAAGTTGGAATTCTACCTGTTAATATATGGAAATAAATGGCTTCAATCGCAGTAATAGTAGGTGGTGCGCTTGAAAACGCATTTGCGTTCAACGGTAGCAACTTTATATTCTCGAAAATGAGAAGCTCGAACGTCGAATGAGGAGCGTAAGCGTCACGATTTAGCTGTAGAACAACTCAATAGCGCAAAGGAAGCATGGTCGAAAAAACGAACCGCCCATCTGGACTGGATCAACAAAGAGCTTCGCCGCGAGAATCACGCCATGCAGACTTTCCAGAACGATGAAGAAGCCAACCGCGAGTACGCGCTGGCATATCCACATAAAAGTCTCGCGCCGCTAGATCGTGAGCCCCAACTTTCAGATTTCTATGTACCCTCACAGCCCCAAAAATACCGCGAGATCGCGTTCATCGTCGTGGGAATGGGTGTGGTGGGTCTCGTCAGCTACTATATATTCAATCGAGATTGAAATAATGATTTTAAAACTTTTTTTTTTTAAATATATAATATAGAACGATGTTAGATGACGAAATTTATTTTGCTATGATTGATGTAGGCTACACGGCCCTTAAACACCGTTAACCTGGTGCAAAGAGTATGATTCATCTGGCCCGAGATTGTCTCGAGACGTGGCGCGAGGACGAAAAAGCAGCCACCCTTTTCGCAAAGCGGATATTAGATTCCTCCATCAATTCCCAATCGAGATTGGATGAGTTGGATTCCCCAGAATTCCCTCCTGTTCCAACCCAAACGCGATTGGGGCTGCAGCGACAATCGCAATTGTACTTCCAACAAAGGTTTATTATTAACGACGCAGTTACCGGACGATCTGGCGAGGGCATGTTGGAGATTGTCCGATCAATTAGAATACTTCGCATACTATGAACACGCGTAAACTTGATACCAAACTATCGGTTCGCCTAGCGCGCAAGCTAGCAAACACATACTACAGCCCCCGCGGCTACTGGAAGGGACTCGCGGCCATCAAGAACCTCTCGGCGGCGACCAAGGTTTCAGAAAACGCTGTCAAGGAATGGCTCAAGAAGCAGGCCATCTGGCAGATCTATTTACCCGCGTCTCACAATATTCCGCGCCCGAAATTCGATGTGCCGGTGCCGAACCAAGTTCACCAAGCGGATCTCCTGTTTCTCCCTCACGATCGCGTCGGTCGCAAGACGTACAAGTACGCAGTGACAGTCGTTGACGTAGCGAGTCGTTATAAGTGGGCTGAGCCATTGGCTACGAAAGAGTCTAAGGAGGTGGCCGAGGCTCTTTCCCGAATATATAAAAGGAGTCCTCTCAAATGGCCGAATCTTCTCCAGGTCGATCCCGGCCGTGAGTTCATGGGCGCGGTCTCTCATCTATTGTCTAAACACAACGTTTCTGTCAGACGCGGCCGCGTCAACATCCACCGAGACCAGGGAATCGTGGAGCGGTTCAATCGAACCCTGGCTGAGAGACTGTTCGGTCACCAATATGCCAAAGAGCTGCTGCTTGCACAGCGGGACCCTCATTCGCGATCGCCCGAGTGGGTGGCCAGACTGTCCGCCGTGGTCTCCGCACTGAACGGAGAGGTGACCAGATTGATCGATAAGAAGCCCGTAGATGCCATCAAGTCTAAAAATGTGACGAGCAAGCCCTCTGCCGTCTCACGTGGGCGACCCGTTGGTTTAGAGGAGCAACGGCTTCCATCCGATGTTGACGTCCGGTACCTCTATCAACCGAGAGAGCTCGAAGGTGGCAGCCGCCGCGCGACGGATCCCGTGTGGTCTCTCAATGTATATCATCTAGATCGATCTATTACCAAACCCGATGAGCCCGTGCTCTACTATTTGGATGATGGTCCATCTCGCGGGTTTGTTCGCGAAGAACTTCTTATGGTGCCTTCTGACACACAGCTACCCCCGGATCGTCAGAGTCTTTAGAGAGGTTATTTATGTATTCCGTCTGATAACACGCGTCTTTTTATCGTAGTACGCCGAGAGCCCTAATTTTTGTTTTCATAACACCGTCTTTCATTTTAAATCCCCTCTATTTTGTGCTACATCTATAATGTTTTCCATCTTCTGTTAGTTTCGGTTAGTACTCGTTTATATCTATCCCAATTTAAAATTGTTTGTTCTCTTGGACATTCCTTTCGCAGAGTTTTTGTTAATATAATTACTTTTTTCTACAAAATAATACTTACTAGATAGCGCTATCGCTCTATCTCCAATAAATTCCATTTTGAAAAGCCCGGGCTCTCTTTCACTCCACTTATTCCAAGCCAACCATTTATTCTTTTCTTTTTCAAACTCGTCTAGTAAGTTAGGTCTAATCAATTCCTCCATTGTTTTTCCACTGACTCCTACATACATACTATCCGTGTCCATCTGTATTAATTCAAAGTCTTCTCTTTTTACGTATTTGTCTAGAAATTCGTAGTAAAATTCCAACATTCTCAATTTAGCAAGTTGATAAACCGCTATTCCACAATGGAATGGTCTCTTTACTGAGCACCGTGGTTTTCTGGAAGATATTTCGTACGCATCTCCTATCTCTTCCAAATCATCAAAATACGCGGATCTTAATGCTTTGTCAACACAGGTTTCGTCTTGTGTATATGTCGTATTTAAATGTCTCTCCGTTGCCTCTATCATTTTTCCACAACACGAGTTTCCTAATAATTTCATTATATCTGCTACTGGTTTCTTATTTGGTTCTACATCGCCTGTTCGTCTTGCGGCTGTAACTTCTTTTGCGAACCATTCGAATGGTTTTCCACTAATATAATCTATAACACGATGAACTCCCGTTATTTCTAGGCCGTGCTTTAATTACCATTTCAACAGTGGCGCGTACAGCAATACTTTAGTGGCGGTCATCGATCGCACTAATTTCATTCCATTTCCTCTTGTTCTGCCAGTATCTTCCAAATATTTTATCATGTGTTCTGGAACCTCCTCAACATCTACTTCTCTGTTTATAAATATTGGGGACATTTCAGAAAACTTATTTTTTAAGTTGTGTGGGACTTCTATATCCACCTCCGCAAAGCCAAACCCGTCTCCAGATAAAACTCTTTTACAAAACTTTTTAATAAATTTAGGGTTATGTGGGGTATCTATATGGTGTATAGTTTCTCTCCCACACGGCATCTCTTTACATAACGTAGATAAATATAACGTGTTTGCATCGTACCCCAAAACAGCCTTGCAAGGTTTGTTAATTCCTGTGGAATTAGATATAATATTTGAAACGCCCGCTTCGGCATATCGTGTAAATACTATTGATGGACCGCCAACTAGAGCGTCTTTCATCATTTCGTATGTTTCTTCTTTTGGTGCACATAGAGCATCCTCCGGTATAATCGTCTTTGAAGATTTGTGTTCTTTAATGGTTCCTCTAAATAAATATTGTATAGTTACTCCAGGTAGTGTTACCGCATCTTTGAAAATATCCACACCTCTGTGTTTATAAAATTCACACATTTTTTTCACCGCTTCGAGGAACGGTGCTACATCTAAATCGCTATAATATTTCAACCAATCTCTGAAAGTTTTCATATTCTTTTCTTCGAAAATTCTACGACATTTACTTAGTTCTGTTTCGTCTAGTAACATTTTCGTAGATAGTTTGGAATACCAATTCTCTATATCATGCAGTCCTGGGTAATCCAGTTTGTCTGGAGAATCGAACCACTCGTAAGGAAAGAAAGATTTCTGTCCTTTGCATTCGTAGGCTTTTATCCAACTATCGTAACTTACACCCGGTCCTAGGTAAAGTATTACATCAAGAAATCTAAACTCTGGAGTAAATAGAAATATTGTTGCGTTTGCCCGTTTTCCGACCATTACTTTCTTTGTTGTTGATGCCAGTTTTACTACTGTTAAAACCTATAACCGGTACTTGCTCTATGCACTGTTCGATCTGTGTAACTTGATTGTTACGTAAATGTTCTGTATTAAACCTATATCTAAACCATACTTCTTCTCTTATAGCTTTTCCCCTGACTTTCAAATCTTCTACCAATTTTTCTATACGTTTTGCAGGATCTTTATCACAAATATGAGTTACTGTTCCTGAGAAATTATCTCCTATACTCAGGCTTACCGGAACGTGCTCAGCTTCGTACTCTAAACTATTACCTATCGTTTTAAGTAATTCTTTAGAATTAGGTGGGTTGAGATACGCCTCAAAATCATATACTATCTGATATGGATAAAGAGTAGTGTCGCAACCGATCTTTATGTCTTTACACGTTCTTTGGAATTCGCATTTCCACATAACTACTATGTTGAAATCTTTGCTTCTAATAAATGTATCTCTTCTCATTGTGGATGCGCGTTCTTCTTTTTTTATGCTTTGCATGAATCTCACACCCGTGCCAGTAACAGCCGTGATATTGATATACGGTATTGGTTTCTGGACAGTATCCATCTACTGGAGCTCCTAAAATCCATCTTTCACCTCCGTGTCCACACTGTTCATGGTGAATGTGAATTCCCTCCTGCTTTTCCACAGAGTACATTCAATCGATCACACCATAACTGTTAGAACCTTTTGGGTAGAACGCTTTCTCGAACTACGAACGCGGGCGCTCTAAATAATTACCATCACATATTACTTTTGTCTCACCTCTCATACATTTTGGTCCGTGTCTCTTCATATTACTCGCTTTCGTGAATTTCTGTTTGCAATTATCGCAGGCGTAAATTTTAGATAGGTTTTTTTATCTGAAATGCGTGATTATTAAACAGTCCTATTGTCATTGGTTTATTACCTAGTGCATCATAGTGCGCTGGTACCTTTTTCAACCACCAAACACCACCTTGTGTCGGTTGATATACTTCTATACCGATTTTAAAAAAACTCTTCAACCTTTTTCAGATCTGAAAAAGGAATTGGTGAAACCACATTACTACCGAAATATTGCTTACTAAGTTCTTTCGCTTTTTCTGTACATCTGTCAGGTCTTTTACCTGTCATATGCATAGCTAGACACCTGAACAGACAAAGGTCGTCATTATACTTATCTGAAGAATACATACCTTTTCTATTCCTCAACCATTCTGGAAGTTCTCCTCCTGCTGCTTCTTTGGATTGTAGTCCCAAATCTATTCCCCTATTGCCCTGTATTAGCTTTACAAAAACCTCTACCTATCTTACAAACTTCCACTTTATATTTGGTCTGTCTATTGTATCGGACATTATTCGTGTTTGCTCCTTATCTGACAACCATTTTTTAACGGTTTTCATTGATGATAGTGATTCGCTACCGAGATTTTTGTGCATTATTATAGTTATAGGTTTTCCATTTTTCGTTTCCTCCATATGTTCTAGCTTGTAAGAATATGAATATCTCAAATAAAAATTGGTTGTTATATACGGAGCGAGTTTATCGGACATGCGTTCAGACTCGTTAATGTCAATGTTTTTACGAAAGGATAATGTAACTACCCGTCTTCCCTTTTCCACCTTTTCCAATGTTTCATCATGAGCCCCCAAAATTTCTTCACCTTTTTTCCACTATCGCGCGAACGATAGAGTTTTTCTTATTATTTGGTATTGGGTGACCTGTGTGTCTAATTTGGGACAAATTATTGGTGCTTGACGGTTTTATTACACTAGCCCTTAACCCCGCAATACTTTCTTTTTGAATTATGTTACCAACTTCCTCCGCTTTGGATATATCATTAAATGCTCCTCGTTTGTGGGCGCGGGTAAACCGCTGCATAAACGCCTCATTCTTTGTGGCGTTTATCAGCTTTGTCAACCCCCTAACTCTCAACCGTTTACTATAAATAATCCCTAGAGATTCGGCTTCTCTTCTCAAACTTTCGATTTCTGGCGTTATCATATTTTCTGTATATAAACTATGAAATTTATCTGTTCAATTGGACGTGAAAAATTTACATCATGTTTTTTTCACGTCCAATTGAATATAAACATATACATATATAATGGAGTGTGTGACTTGTTGTAAGACGTTTACGCGTAAAGACTATCTACGAAGGCATCTAGCGAGACGTAGAAAGTTTCCTTGTGTCCCCCCACAATTACAATGCCCCAGATGCCCTTGTAAATTCGTTAGTGGCCAAAGTGGCTAAAGGGGAACGTGGTAGACTAGATCTGGTAGAATTAGTTGCTGATCTGCGAAATAAATTAGCTATATTGGAGGAGGAAAATGGGGTGTTGGAATATAAACTATCACGCGCGTACTCATTGAAATTGCATTAATGATTTCTACTTTGTTTTTCAAACGTCAATTTTCAATATAATTGGGACTACAAGACCACTTTTTTATCATTCAATACAGCTCAATAACGTTAAAAACGTTGGTGGTATCATTTTGACTCACTCTTTTCAAAATTCGATTCTCTCTCTTGGGAGAATATAATTATTTTCTCCAAAACACCTATGCCGAAATAATTCATGAATATACTGTAGGTAGAGACTTTCCTCATTAACCAATTTTTTTATTTTTCGGGTGTGGTTGGGGTAGTATAGAGGGGTGGAAATGATATCACCGTAGGTGATATCATTTTGACTCCCTCTATTCTAATGCGGCAACCAGCCCTTCTGCACCCGATATTTCTTCATACTCCTCCGTGGTGATTGGATCCACTCCAAGAACACCGCGGACTCCACCCGGGTTCAAGATGCTCCAGGATCAGGATCATTCTCCATACTTCCAGACGTCTTTGGATCCGATGGATGTGGGGTCCACCACGGGGTCACCAGTGGCCAACCATGCCACGACTCCACCACTGCCAGCGCCACCTACACCCCCGCCACCAGATCATCCTTCCCTCGACTACACCAACCCGCCGGATGAACAACCTAGACTGGATATCATCATGCCGGACCCGGACAACATCAACATCTACATCGCCAACACAGAAGTCAGTGGTGATGATCAGCCTACATACACCATTGTCGCACCAGCGTGCTGCCATGTAACCAGCGAACCGGCAACGTCGACCCGCCCGGGATACATGATGATGAGGCTGCATGAAAGCATGGCACAAGAGGAAATGAAGCTCAAGCTCAGCGATCTCAAGTACCTGGTCGAAGTTTACCAGACGCCTCGCCTTATTGAGGAAATTGATCACTGGGTGAAAACTGGATCCGCCAGTTACTTCGACGGAATCAAGTACACCAAGATGTCCAACAGGAAGGCGATTGCCAAGATCATCAGGAGCATTACACCCATAAAGACCATCGAGGCGTGTCGAACATTTTTGTTCGACGCCTACAACACTCTGGCGGAAGATGGCAGAAGGATGCACATCCACTAGTGCCCACAAGGGGAGACGCCCAGCAGGGCCACTGGTACAGGGGAGAGGCTGATTCTACCCAGGATCCCCTTTCGACCCCGGTGTAACCCGGGGGAGATAAACAAACCGCCCCTTTTAGAGCGAACACTTAGGCGCATAGGTCTGAACCCGTTCTAGGTCACGAATTGTGGCCGACAGG
The DNA here is from genome assembly GCA_029237695.1 of Conchocele bisecta. Classification (NCBI taxonomy): domain Eukaryota; kingdom Metazoa; phylum Mollusca; class Bivalvia; order Lucinida; family Thyasiridae; genus Conchocele; species Conchocele bisecta. The sequence continues at coordinate 48,744,189 of CM055272.1, read as the reverse complement.
GTTGACCTACTTTAACGCTCACCTGCCAATTTCACTTTGGATTTTTTATGACACCTTAAATTGCTTCAAAATTACTTTTCTAAATTCGGCTATTTTTGGACTTATATCTGTCCGGGTATGGAAGGCCTTCGAGCCAATTCCCACCCTTAAATATAAGATAAGTAAGTAAGTATTCATCTTTGACAGGTGGCTGGAGCAATAGTAAAAACATGTGCATGTGAAAACCTCAGATCTAAAGAATACCATGAGATTAAGATTCGGCTATTTCGGATTGCACTGGTGAATGGTATACACCTGTGGACGGGTTACCCGCCCTACCCAACCCACATGTTTTAACAAGTAAACAAACAATATTAACCTTTTATGAGATTGCCTATACTCTTTCCGTCTATCCGACTTGGACGACCGATCGTGTTTACTTTCGTACGACCTTTCACGAGCTAGAGCTATGTCTAGTCTTCCTTTTGTCTTTGTTTCCCATTTTAAACGACGAAAACAACTGAGAAAACGTCGAAAATAAATCTCAGACTTCTGGACGAATGGAAAAAATTCTGTGATTGAGAGTTGACGAAATTTGCTGGAATTCTATTCCGGAAAATTGCACTCGACTTTCATCAACTTCCAAAACCACTTACAGAATTTATCACAGTTTCTATAAATAATTGTTTCATTAAATTACGCACATCATACTTACAAAATCATATCTCCTAGATAAAAATGAAAATATGTTAGGGACCATATAAAGTCTGTGTGTGTTTTTTTATTTATAAATATGTATCTTGTACATTTCAATACAGTACAATACATTTAGTACTGGCACAACTTACCTTTATTATTAAAAAAGAATACTAATATTTCTCATAAAACGTGTTGAACAAGATTCAATAAACATACTATTATCTGTTATGTGGTCTTTCTCTAGATTTGTTCCAAATACACCCCACAATTCATATATCAATTAAAAAAATGAGACACGCCATGTGATTTTATACATTCAAGCATCTGCGTAATTTCACAAACTACGTTTACAACTGTTACCGTATTTTCCATAAATGGGGTAAATAATTAAATATATTCCACATGTGCTATGCAATTTGTGCCAAATACAAGTTCAGATGCCATTTGTGAAAAATATCACGTTTTCTGTACATATTGTTTATGGAAGTACGCTGATGCCCGAAGGTGAAAAATGATATGGTGTGTCTCAAATAGATTGTGATTGTGAGTGGAGAAACAGGGCCTAAGGCAAATCTCTAAATATGGATTGAATGTTACGATTCTTTCCGATTTTCAATATATCAGGCACCAATTACACCAACTACACACGACAAATCGGGTGTACAAGATAGATATATTGATTGAATATTGATTATTAAAGGCATATTAACAGCTAATGCCATTCAATATACACCACTCTCGACTCATTTTCCACAATTACGTCGATAAATTAGTTCATTAGCCAACTTTCTCGGTCATTGCGCAATGACGGAGAATGACGGAGGATGACGAAGAATGTGGCGCAATGGCCAAGAAAGATGGATAATGACCAAATATAACTATTATGCACGACTCTCCTCACATCTTCCACACTTGCGTCGATAAATTTGGTAAGTATTCATGCTTTTCCGTCATTGCGCCCATGTATCCAACAAAAAAAAAAACACCAAATTCTTGCACATGCCATTTTCCAACAATGATAACAGTCTACCTGTGCTTGTAAAAAAATAACGCAACAACATAACGATTATGCATCACACACCCCTCCACAATTGAGTCGATAAATGAGTTCATTTGCCAACTTTCTCGGTCATTGCGCCCCTATCTCCGTCATTGTGCGTCATTCTCCGTCATTATCCGTCATTGCGCCATTTCCCGTCATTACGCCAATTAGACACACCCGTACGACAACCAGCAAAATTCGCCCAATGATCAACTCGCACAGTTTTAAGTCATGACACAGATAATATACAATACAGTATACACTTATAAAAAAACACACTGTTATAAAAAATACTTGGCCATACTAAATAGCTTTACTATACAACTTAATCGAACACTTCAAATATGGCAATTCTGCACTGAAACTAAGCTAAATACAACATATGTTCACTTTCTCCAAAGAAAAACAAAACAAACTAGAGCAGCTTGAGCTGCATCAACGGTTTGAGCCTCAAACATTGATTTCATGTGTAACTAAGCCAAGGTGTAAACTATTTGCTGACAGTACTGTACAAATTGGAAAACGTTTGTAAAGACCACCCGTTATCAGCCGAAATTCGGCAAAATCGTTGAACAGTATGTACATTTTTCAACTTCAAATGCATATAGCTCTTTTATTTGAGCAGAGCCAGATCTGAGAAGATTTAAGCGAAAACTTGTCAAAAGTCAGAAAGTCTGAGATAGAGAATTTTGTCAGCTTTCCAATGCAAAAAGAAATTCTTGAAATCGAAAATGCAGAAAGTCTGAATAGAGAAATTTTGTCAGCTTTCCGAATGCAAAAAGAAGAATGTTAAGTTATAGGAAGTATGATGTCACTTCCGTTTTCGTGGAAAGTAGCATTAAAAGATATCTGAAAATCTCTGAGTCTCTGCTCATACTTGATCCGAATCGGCATGCAAAATTTGAAGTCGATCCGACCAGCGGTTTGGTGTAGATGGAGGGAGCCCGTAAGTCAGCAGATGATTAGTTTTCGATAGTTATCGCAGTTTACGCCATTTGTAAATACACCTAATAAAATTAAATATGTGCAATATTCCGCCAGTGAAGTTCTCGTTTGTTTTTCACCATAGGCCTGGCACAAAGAAGGAAAGTTTTAGCTAAAGGACTGAAATATCGACCGCAGCAAGAAATTTTGAAATCTGTTGATAAATAACGAAGCTGACGTCACATCCGTTTGCTCTATTTTGAAAACTTGAAAAAAAGACGTTCATCTTTGACATCCAATAGAACCGGAAGTAGTCAAGATAGAGCTCTGAAAATTATCATCTTTTATGCGCCTGACACTCCCCTATCACACTGGCAAGAAATTATGTTGCTGACATTACTGTACAAATTGGAAAACATTTGTAAAGACCACCCGTTATCAGCCGAAATTCGGCAAAAAATCGGCAAAATCGTTGAAAAGTATGTACATTTTTCAACTTCAAATGCCTATACCTCTCTTATTTGACCAGATAGCCGAGAATTGTCAGTGAGTTCGAGATAGAGAATTTTGTCAGCTTTCCAATGCAGAATGAATTTTTGAAATCGGTTGGAAAATAAGGAAGTTATAGAAAGTATGACGTCACTTCCGGTTTCGTGGAAAGTAGCATTAAGAGATTTCTGAAAATCCCTGAGTCTCTGCTCCCACTTGATCCGAATCCGCATGCAAAATTTGAAGTCGATCCGACCAGCGGTTTGGGCTGTAGACTGAACGGCTGAATAAAAAAAAATAAAAAAAAAACCAACAAAAAAAAAACCAACGAATACAATAGGTTTTCGGCGCAGCTGAAAGCCGCCTCAAACCTAATTAAATCTACTCGAACCACCCAAGGATTTAAGCTTAGAATATCACCCTGCTCCCCCCACCCCCACCCAAAAAAAAAAGAAAACAAAAAACAAAAACAACAAAACACAAACAACTACAACAACAAAAAATGGTGAAATTCAATCAAATATTGATTTTATTGTGAAAACAAGAAAATGTGAACTGTCAACACAAGAATGCCCCCGGTGGCGGTGGCAGATTGTGTTGTATACCCTGTATTGAGGGTGTGTGAGCCTTAGCTTAACCACTGAGCTGTGGGATGAGTGAAACAACAAGACGTGTTTACTGCTTGGATATATTACTAAGACTAAAGATAGTAACGACTCAGTAGCCGTTGCAGACACACAGATATAAACAGAGCATGCACACTGGATGCTGGAGTTCAAGGTGAATGAATACATGGAGATAGTGTCAAATATATACAGGGTGTTGCCATAAGTATGTTTGTTAAATACTACAGATTGGAGAAAAATAATTAACAACAAATGGCAAGTATTAATAAACACAGTTAATTGTGAAAGTCAAAAGGTCAATGTTATATCAAGTGCAGCATGGATGTGTGGCATGTGTGCACAGTGTGATGTATTGACATATTAAAGTAATCCTTCGAGGGATACAGAACTTATGACATAATGGAGAAACTCTGGCAAACTTCTTACTGTGTAAAACAGTTCAAAGCAAAGAAGGTGAAATCAATGTCAACATGGATGTTTGGCATTTGTCCATAAGTATAATTTATTGAACTGTTAAATCAATCCTTCAAGACATATAGAACTTATGACAGAATTGAGAAACTTCGGCAAGCTTCTCAATGTGCCGGACGGACACGTACACTGACCCATGGACACACGGACCCATGGACACACAGTGCAAACACTATGCCTTCGGCTCTACCGAGACTGGGGGCATAAACACACGTTTCCTAAACTCATAAATTCAATTCTTTCATCAATTGTTTAAAACAAGTACTTACATTTAAATATTGTTTAGATTGAATGTGTTGTTTAATAGGCAAACGTTCCTCGGCATAAACATGTGGAACATACAGTAGTTTTATCAACTTTACACTGGCTGCAAGACTGCTCACACCACGTTACCATTATGTTCAAGTAGTTTTAATGTCGTACACATGTGCATGATTATTGTGCCAAAATGAATTTGTAAGTTTCTCAAGTAGATTCGTACAACAATTTGCATAATGGCTTATTCGTGTTGTAGCCAGTGTAGCTCCTGATCAAATAACACGTCCTATAGCCTGATAACGATCTAAATTGCTTGTTAGAAACATGACGGGTGTTTCACTGAAGGAATGGCGAACAGTGCATATCCGGATCTGACTGTGCGGATGCACCGGCTGATCTGGATCTAAACGGGTCGCAAAATCCATAAACCCCATTTCTCCTGTCACATGACATATTAATTTTTCCATCGTCCGTTTACAAATAGTTAAAACGACGTTCGTAACTGCAATATTTAAGTTTACCAAAACATCAAATGCACCGACAGCCGGTCACAGTTGGCAAAAGATTAGTGGACGCGTTCAGTTTTAATGATGTGCATATGGAAACTGGTAGCATTCGTGAACAACAGTAAGATAGGCAAATTCATAAAAATCTTCGTACGAACTTGCTTTGTGTTGTTTATCATACGAAGTATAGTGTAACGGGCCAGCAAACTGTATTATATGACTCGGGCCCACATGAATAATATTTACATTTTGTCCAGACTATCTCTGGACACATTACATGTCTGGAAACATTCTAAAAAATGATCCATGTTTAACTGCACTGTGTCTCAGATGGTGATCCAGATATTTAATGCATGCTTTTACGCTTAACCCTTTCACTCCATACATAGCCAACATTAATTTCGATTCACCATGCTATTTGTTTTTAATAATCCGTTAATTAATAAGAATCTTTATTTAGAATTGAATACTACTGACACATGTTGCAGATCCTGATCACAAGTGGATACAGCGTTGGTAAAGAGATGGTAAAATGGTTAACATTTTCCTAAGTACGGTGTAATGGATTGATTTATGTGTGGGTACCGATGTATACATGCTAAAGTAGAAAAAACAAGAGGCATAAATAGGCCTGTGTCGCTCACCTGAAGTTATTATCCCCATTATAAAGAAAATAACAAATGGCATGGACTTTCGATCATAAATACCAAGTTCAATCAAAATTTGTTTGCAAGTTCATGAAAAGTCATTTGAATAATTGTTCCGGTTGTCTCAAAATATGTACGGTCCATGGGGGGTTAACGGATTACAGGGAAAAAACGAATTAGTTTTGCATTTCAAGTCCAGAAAAGAAAAGCATAAGCAATTTATAAAAACATATAAATCTGAAGGTGACTAATCAAATATATTGGTCAAGCGTCTTACTAAGATGATTTTTATGGACCTTTCGGCGGCAATATTGGATCTTGGACCAAGCGGTTCTCGAGAAGAAGACGATTGAAATATATAATAAAAGAATGACCTTTCGGCGGCCATCTTGGATGTGTAATGTTCGGATTTAGACAAAAAAATACCACAGAGTGATCGTCTCCTCGATACCTTCGACTTGATATATAGCATGACCGCATTTGGTGACCACATTTGGTAATTTGACCCGTACTTGACCCACTCTCCCACCGGGGTCATCATTTTAACAAATCTAAAAGAGCATTGCATATTGATCATTCCTGCCACGTTTTGTCGAAATTGTTCTGGCGGTTCGTGGAAAGAATATTTCTTAAGAATTTTTACCCATTTTATGGCGGCTGTTTTCAACCATGCGAAAACCTCCATTTTGACAAATATTAAAAGGCTTCACCCATGCACCATAACTGGGAGGTTTGACCACCATCGGCCAAACGGTTTATGAGAAGAAGACGTTTGCAATCTATATTTACAGGATGACCTTTCGACATTTCGGTGGCCGTCTTGGATGACGTAATCATCCGATTTCAACAATAAATGTTCCAGAGTGATCGTGTCCTCAATACCTTCGATTTGGTATACAACAGGACCATATTTTGGTCAAATTTGAAAGTTGACCTGGACTTGACCCCCGGGCTCCAGGCGCGGATACGGAAATAATTGCAGGGGGGGGGGGGTCTGTAATTACGTAATTACCGCGAGAGCGAAATCGTAATTTTTTGTTTTGTCCCGGGAGCGGGGGGGGGGGGGGGTGGGGGGGGGGGGGGGTCCGGACACCCCGGACCCCCCCCCCCCCCGCCCCCCTCCTGTATCCGCGCCTGAGCCGGGCTCCACCAATTTTTTTATATTATCATCTTATTCCCAGTGTCTATATGCATATATTTAATTTACAATTATGACTGTGACTTGCCGAGAAATGGGGCGTTTGGCCTTTGTGAGCAGTGTGTAGATCCATCATCCGTGCAGTCACCATCAATGAAACTCCCGTCATACTTATAACTATAACATTATAAAACGTTATTAGACTACATGAGTGTGTTGTTCGACCAGGAACTACACTGGGCACAATTCCAAACACACTTTCTCAAGTCAGAGACACAATTAAAGTTGTATCCAATCATATCGCAATACAGGCCCGTAGCCAGGGGGGGTGGGGTCGGAGCGGTCGGACGACCCCCCCCCCCCCCCGCCCAACCTCGAGGTCCACTTTTTTAGCCTCGAGGTCCACTTTTTTAGCCTCGAGGACCACTTTTTAGACCCCCCTAGATACCTCAGGCCCCTTAGGCCTTCGAAACGACCCCCCCCCCCCACCCCCCCCCCCCCCCTTCAAACAGGTCTGGCTGCGGGCCTGCAATATACATGTATATGGTCAGACGGTATGCGGCAAGACGGCATTATGTACGAATTATGTAAATGCATTTTCCGCCCGTGTTGGTGTGGTGGGTAACAGGTATACAGAAGAAATAGATTGAAAACTAATAATCATCAGAGGCAAGTATTAGGCAGTCAATGTCTCGGGTGTGGACATGTGGAACATCATAATTAAGGCGTATATGCTTTTTTATTATTATTATATTTCCATAGGCTTTACATGAGTCCACATTACAAGAATGGAACAATTACCTTAATTAAGGAGGGATGAAGATAGTCATTATCTGGCGAGTTGCCCTAATAAGAGCATTGCGCGAATTGCCACCAAATACACATGACTTTAAGTTGTAAACCGGATCCACGAAAATCTCAACTGTGTTTAATGCTATGGGTTTCACGGATTGTGTAAGCATCTATGTCTCTGATAAATGATAGTGTTCCTAATTGCAAGACAGAATTATACGAATCTAAACCGGGAGGGGTCCTGAGGATACTGAAGGAGGGTTAGCAAAATAAAAAACCCAAAAATCGATAACCTATATTTCTCATAGAGAAATATGATACGGGTATAGCGGCACAAACTACCCTCTACAATAGCGGTATATGGTCCCAGATATAACCCTAAATCCTTGACGGTCTCCAAGACAAAACAACAATACAAAACAAGAAGATTGTAACCAGAATTATCCACCAAGGCGGTTGAACCTTGCTAGCATACATGTAAACAAACATGCTTTGTATTGCCTTTTGAAATCTACATCGCATTTCCTGCGTTCTGGCGCATTTTGGAGCAAAACTATTGACACTGTCGCATGATTTTTGATTGAAAACGTTTAAGCTTTGAAACAATAAGACAACGACCGAAACATGCATGGAATACCTATGGCACTTGGCAAAATAGCTAGATACTGCACAAAAAGATACCAACTGGCAGGAGGTGCCCATTTTGTTACAGTGTAACGGTGTAACATTGTAACGAAGGATATTTTCCCCCAGTAACTGACATATAGTATAGTACTATTGATATTTTCTGTTTTATTGCATATTTTCAAAAAAATAGGACATGTTTTCCAGGGGACCGTAACAATGCTAAAGTGTGTAACGTATGGGGAAATACTGTAACAAAGTGTAACAAGGTGTAACAGAGTTTTATTTTAAAATATCCTGCACATCTTAATACGTTACACTGTAACGGTGTAAACGACTGTAACGAAAGGCCAAAAAAAATAGGACATATTTTCCAGGGGACTGTAACAATGATAAAAATGTGTACGCATGGGGAAATACTGTAACAAAGCATAACAAGGTGTAACAGTTTGTATTTTAAAATATCCTGCACATCTTCATCGTTACACTGTAACGGTGTAACGACTGTAACGAAAGTCAAAAAAAAATAGGACATGTTTTCCAGGGGACCGTAACAATGATAAAAAGTGTAACGCATGGGGAAATACTGTAACAAAGCGTAACAAGGTGTAACAGAGTTGTATTTTAAAATATCCTGCACATCTTCATCGTTACACTGTAACGGTGTAACGACTGTAACGAAAGGCCAAAAAAATAGGACATGTTTCCAGGGACTGTAACCAATGATAAAAAGTGTAACGCATAGGGGAAATACTGTAACAAAGCGTTAACAAGGTGTAACAGAAGTTGTATTTTAAAATATCCTGCACATCTTCATCGTTACACTGTAACGATGTAACGACTAACGAAAGGCCCAAAAAAATAGGACATGTTTTTATTTTTCCAGGGGACCGTAACAATGATAAAAGTGTAACGCATGGGGAAATACTGTACTAACAAAGCGTAACAAGGTGTAACAGAGTTGTATTTTAAAATATCCTGGCACCATCTTCATCGTTTACACTGTAACGGTGTAACGACTGTAACGAAAGGCCAAAAAAAAATAGGACATGTTTTCCAGGGGACCGTAACATCCATAAAAAAAGTGTAACGCATGGGGAAATATTGTAACAAACAAAGCGTAACAATGGTGTAACAGTTGTATTTTAAAATATCCTGCACATCTTCATCGTTACACTGTAACGGTGTAACGAAAGGCAAAAAAAATTGGACATGTTTTCCAGGGGACCGTAACAATAATGATAAAAAGTTGTAACGCATGGGGAAATACTGTAACAAAGCGTAACAAGGTGTAACAGAGTTGTATTTTAAAATATCCTGCACATCTTCATCGTTACACTGTAACGATGTAACGACTAACGAAAGGCCAAAAAAATAGGACATGTTTTCCAGGGGACCGTAACAATGATAAAAAGTGTAACGCATGGGGAAATACTGTAACAAAGCGTAACAAGGTGTAACAGAGTTGTATTTTAAAATATCCTGCACATCTTCATCGTTACACTGTAACGGTGTAAACGACCTGTAACGAAACGGCCAAAAAAAAAAAAAAATAGGACATTGTTTTCCAGGGGATCCGACCAATAACAATGATAAAAAGTGTAACGCATGGGGAAATACTGTAACAAAGCGTAACAAGGTGTAACAGTTGTATTTTAAAATATCCTGCACATCTTCATCGTTACACTGTAACGGTGTAACGACTGTAACGAAAGGCAAAAAAAATAGGACATGTTTTCCAGGGGACCGTAAAACAATGATAAAAAAGAAAAAAAGTGTAACGCATGGGGAAATACTGTTTAACAAAGCGTAACAAGGTGCAACAGAGTTGTATTTTAAAATATCCTGCACATCTTACATCGTTACACTGTAACTTTTGGTGTAACGACTGTAACGAAAGGCCAAAAAAAAATGGACATGTTTTTCTAGGGGACCGTAACAATGATAAAGTGTGTAACGTATGGGGAAATACTGTAAAAAAGCGTAACAAGGTGTAACAGAGTTGTATTGTAAACAAAATATCTTGCAAGTTACTACAGACATTTTCCTCTATATTTTCACATACTACATTTGCTGGCATTTCAATTTTCATCTCTTATGTATGTTTATATATTCTGCATATATCATTGCTACAATGGAATATACATTTTACTCTATAATTCTTATTAATTCACATTTTAGTTATCCATCAGTGGACCATCATCCAGTGTGTAGCTGACATACCTGCTATCAAAGTACAGCTAATTTTAAATTAATAAATAACAAAAAAAAAATCATCAGGCATCAGTTCGGTTCATGGGTAATGTAGAGTGTTTACTTCACAATGTTGTTGTTGTTGTATGTCTGTAATTCAGGCGCTTATTTTTCGCCTCAATCTCTCTACAGCCACAGACTGCAAGAGCATTGTTTTGACTGCTCGATTTGATTGATTGTATGTAGATAGTTAGCTCTCTTTCTCAGAGTTAGTGGTGCTGTGGGTCCTCCGGTGTGTTTAGTACGACAGAATCAGTTTGCACCATATTCACCTAGGCCTACAAACACTTAGTACCCAGTTCATAATTCGGACAATCCTGTTATCATCTTTTCATAACACACTTTCACATGCAGATGCAGATCATGGGGCTGCAGTCATAAATCTACATTGTCAGGCCCGTAGCCAGACCTGTTTGAAGGGGGGGGGGGGTCGTCGTTTCGAAGGCTCAAGGGGTCTGAGTACTACCTGTTTGAAGGGGGGGGGGGGGGGTCGTTTCGAAGGCTCAAGGGGTCTGAATTGTATCTATGGGGGTCTAAAAAAAAAGTGGACCTCAAGGCTAATAAAAAAAGTGAACCTCGAGGCTGGGCGGGGGGTCGTGGCCGGACCGCCGCTCCGACATGGCTACGGGCTCCTGATTGTACCTTTAGGTAATGATTTGCTTTCCCTATGTTGCTTATGAGAAGTTGAGAGGAAAGAAGTGTATGTGGGTGTAAAGGTACATGCACACTCAGTAGGCACAAACTGTTCTTTAGGGAATTCAATAAGTGTATAATTGCGTCACTATTCACCAGTTCTAAATCAAAAATAAAAAATACAAGTGCCCGCTATACAGATATAACCACATTTAGTAATATTTATTTTACTGATAGTGACTCGCAGTGGTATCGGGCTATTTTTTTATGCAACTGAGGCACAATATTTTTGTAATTATTTGTACTAATTAAATACGTCACCCGAAAATATGTTGATTGCGCACATCAAAAAATAAATACAGAGAATAAATAGTATTTCAGTTAACATTTTAAGGAAACATGGTTCTTATCGCCCCGTTATCAGTTGTGGAAATTTAACGTATGATATAAAATGATATAAAATGTATAATAATGCCTAATAAATACGTGGCGTAAATGGTGAATGAATGTTGATTTTGCCTGAAAATGTCCACTATGATCATGATGATGTCTGTGATATAAAGAACAGTTTGTGCCTACTGAGTCTGCATGTACCTTTGAACGTCCCAGCAACAGCTAAGGTCATATAGAGGTGGAAGACCATTTGAGGAGAACATATATCTATTTTATAGTTTGTAATGCCACCGTCTAAGAACATAATATTAACTGTAGGTGTGTATACTAGCAAGATTGTTACTCACTGTGTATGTTTGTTTCAGAAAATCGTGCATATTTTTACAAATACTTTGGCTCTTTTGTTACATGCGAGTTGAATTGGGTTTTGCCCATTATAAAAGTAGTAAGATTATTACTGATCCTACTGCTTTTGTTGAGGGGGCAAGTGCTTCTGGTGTAGCGAGGACTTGGTATCAGATCAGATTATTCTAATTTCAAGATGAATGTATAGTTTTTTTATTGTAAATTTCAGTTCGATTTGGGATTTCACCCCCATTTGTATATGTACTTGACAATACTTGAACATTACATGCACTTGTACAGTAATAACTATGGGATTTTAGTACTACAACCCATTGACCGGCTTAAAATGACATTAGCTGTTGATAGCCGTAAACCCCACCAACAAATACATTGTTATATAGCATTTAATTCATTACTTTCTCACTGTGCAGTAATATGGACACTGTGGGGCTAGGGCCGTTCACAGTGATTTAACCATTAACAAAGATACCATTCTATATATTCTGCTGACAAATTACCATAGTATATCGTTGTTAAATAGCCTGTCAACAGCTAACGGTCATTTTAGGGTGAATCCCATATTTCTGCGATAGGGAGAAAATCTCTGTCAGAAGAATGAATATGAACAGAAAAAAAAGATAGTCAGCCCTGAAATTAGAATAACCGGACCTTGTGCCAGGTCATCACCACACCAGAGTCACTTAGCCCACTAGGTACTGATTAGGGTAGAATCCCAGATTTCACATACAAAAATCAGAACTGAATATTTACACAAAAAATACATCAAGCCCTGCAATTATAATATTCTGATCTGGTGATAGGTTTCTCACCCACACCCAGATCCCACTCCATAATAACTGGATTCATTATCAAGTAACAAGTAAGCCAACATTAAAATGTCTGTGAAGACTAAACAGGAATCTGGAGTTCGAAATGGATTAACCACAGCGTTTAAATTACAGTACTCTTTGTTTTTCATACAAGCTGCCCGCTGATAGTTGAATGTGTATGTATAGGGAAATAACTAATACAACAGCAAGAACAAATGGTTTGTAATGTGTAATAAATTTAGACTACAAGACACATTCACAAGCAATTTATTACCAACACATCAAACAACATAATACCAATCATACAGTACAAAATGTGCACATGAAATCACAGAAAACCAATGTATGCCGTGGCTGCAATCCCTTTCATAAATGTGAATATGACATACTTGTAATAACACCAGGAGGGAATATGATTGCCGGCCGCAAAAACCATAATATGTATTCGTATTGAAGTTACATGCCTGTTTACTCATTAGGCACAAAATGTTCTTGATAGGAATCAATAAGTGTAAATTGTGTCACTATTCCACCGTTGTAAACATTACAGTGCCCGCTATACAGATATAAGCAATTTTAGTAATATTTATTTTACGATATGACTCGCGGTGGTATCAGCTATTTTCATATGCAAATGAGGCATGCTAGTTTTTAAAATTATGTATACTAATCAGTGTGGAAATTACGTATGATATAAAAAGTATGCTGGGGTATAATGCAATCAATACGTGGCGTAATGGTGAATGAATGTGATTTTGCCAAAAATATATCAGAAGTCTGATATAAAGAACAGTTTATGCCTACGAGTGGGCATGTATCTTCAGCGCCAAGAAACATAATGTCAAAATGAATAAAATGAGACGTTCCAAATGACCTTTCTAATGGCGCGACAAAGCAATGAGGTTTGACATTGACATAAGGGTATCATCACAAATCAACTGTCACGTACAAGAATGCAAACGACGTACGTTAGGGCCAAACCAGTTCTCCGGTCGGTGTTACGTAAGGAATGAACCCCGAGTAGTTAAATTACCCATCGCCATGGCTGCCACCGGCCATCCACCTATTGAACTCAAATATAACCTCTACCAAGCTTGTTTGACATCGTGATGTGAAACACATCAAAGTCTATGTTCTCATGAACCGCATTGAACATGAACTGTTTATCGTATGGAAAAATTTACTTCCAACTAGCTTGTTAAATTTTCTATATACATGATAGCTAACAGTTTTTTTTAGCCAGTTTATATGGATGCACATCTCATAGGGGGGGGGGGTGTCGGAATCCCCAAAATCAGGATGAATATTTTACAGGAAAAAAGATATATTGACACTGAAATTAAATAACCTGACCGAAACCAGGTCCTCAAGATAACCAGTCACTTAGCCCCTCGCCCCAAAAGTAATACGATTAGTACTAATCACAGAAACACAAAAGCCCGAATTTGGAGAATTTGCTCAGAAAGTTGAAAAACCAGGTTGTAGTTTAATCCTCATACCCCAAAATAGTCCTGATGACTCGAATTAGAACAGCATATACTTGTAGACATTATCAGACCGGCGCAGCCTGAGCAGTTCGGTTGGTTTAACCAAGATGCATGCGGAATAAGCCGTTTGGTGTTGTCAGTTTTCAATGGGCACGTGACTTCATGAAATTGAGTACTTGTCTGTGGACTAATCATGGGGGAATGGCTGAATTAAAATGTGAAGTCATTGTATTGTATCAAAAACTTATAATAGACCAAACACAATTATATATTTCTTTATCTCGATCAGGTTTCTACTGTATACGTGCATAAATTAGACAAAATCTTCTCATTGAATATCGTTATTATCCATGCGTGGGGTTTTAAGGGAATCGAATCATAGAAATGTCCTGATACAGTGAAAGATGTACTTGTTGCGAACATTTTGAAGGTAGTAAAGGTCTTTTTTTAATGTAATGGGTTTTTCGTGGTTGCAATTAGTTTTTGCCCAACGACGACGTTTCTGTGCAGAGATCTGGTAGTGGGAATAAAATGCATTTGATATGTACACAAGAGTACAACAGCACACAGCTTAAATTTTAGTGGTTTATAGGCGTTGACATTCATAATTTAAATCACATAATAAATGTTTCCTTACACTCAATTAGGTCCTGTATAAAACCATTATAATATTGCCTATTTTCAAACACATGACACCACCAATATTATTGTAAATATCCAACAAACAAACAAAACATGTCCACACCAACGGCAACCGCACCTACCACTAAGCATCACAGGTTGAGCAAAGGCATCTGACACGATCTAACAAGAACTGAACAAAGCATTAATTACTTTTTATTACAGTTCACGATCCACTCGGGTTGAAAAACTGGACCTCAACGGTCTTAGTGGTAGGTGCTGTTGCTGTTTCCTGTTGGGTTCCAATCCTGGTTGGACAGTGAAAAGCATACATAATAATTTAATTATGTGTCTGATGTGATCCTAATGTCAGGTAGTGATATGATGCCCCTGCTCTTGACTCCATGGAAGATAAATAATTCAAATAACGTATAGCACAGTAACATTTCCAATAAACGCGTAAGAAACAAGATGTTTGTGACGTGACCCATATTCAAGGTGAATGATCACGTGGTACAGACAGATGTCAACAGTACTAAATTTTCCAAATCCATCTGATTCAAAGTAGCGTATTCTTTATAGGTCCGTATTACGTAACGGTTTTGATGAAATATGGCACAACAAACCGCTTGTCAAGCTGCATTTGGTGTTTCTCAAACTTTTGTCATTTTTGCGAAGAAATCGCTTTCCGTGTTGATTCTTCGCATAACGCACATAATCTTTTCCAAACTCTCTGAACCACCCAAATACAGCTCTTGAAGACGCGTTGGGTGCGGCCAGTTTCATCCAAAGCCGTTGTATATTAAGGAAAAAAAACAAACTTTCTTTTTAATTGGGCGACGTTGTTTTGTTTAACCACGTGACATGCACCTTGATATAAGGGTACTGTGATTTCATTAATTTTAATCAGGCTCAATGTCGCATATTCGCAATGACCGGATGACAAATTGGTCCGCTCCAATAATAATGTAATGGTCATATAGTCCTTAAATTCTTTTAAAGTTATCAGCCCGTTATAACCACAGAAAAAAATACGCGGTAATTGAACAATAATTCATGTGCAAGTCTATACCGTCTCTTATATTCCTTATAGAAAGTATATTATACATGACTAGTATTGTTTTGGTTGTTTGTATTTTATGACTGTACAGTTGATGAGACGTAAATAAACAATTGAAACTGAACTGTATCCAAACCAGAAAAGAATATCAGACTTATTTTGCTTTCTGACCATATGAAATACTGGTTAGGGCTGAACACCGTATTTAGTAACCAAATTGCCTATGTATTACATGTTTTACTTGAGTAAATGTAAAAACATAGTAAACCACAATGGCGGCATCTGTTGAAATCTTCAAACTGACCGACAGAGTTTACGTGCTGATATTAAGTAAATAATATTTTTGACATAATAAATATTGGACCTGAAGAGATGCATTTTACTAACTCTCTCGCCAATATTTAAGTCCTGGCGAATATGGAATTTGGAGCGTAATGACGAAAATTTAGAACCCTGGCGAAAATTAATGCTATCACAGTATACCTGTACACAAAGTTTTAGTAGAATTCATTTAGACACTTCCATGAACACCTGGACACTGCCAGGCCATCTCCTATTGGAGTTTTCCTCATTCTCTGACATTTCATGTGGTACCATTGGACCCTGTATTCTTCGTTGCACAACACCCGATCTATTTTACCCACAGATTTTCACCATAGCTTCTTCTTTTCTGTTGAATAAATGGCAATAAATAAATTTCTGTAAAGTACTATTTAAACTTATTCCCCACTTCTGGGAAATGGAATATGACATATATATGTTAGCTACGGTGTCTGTGCACTTGACAAACATCTATTAGTAGATTTTAGGGTTAAAGTTAGTTGAAGTTATTATTCTAAGGACATTACCAATTACATTTCTCCCTACTAGTTTGTGTGCATAAGTAGAACTGCAGAGACGTTTTTAATTGTCTTTTTTGTTTTTGTTAATTGACACCAAGATTAAAACAAGAGCGCCAAAGGTTGCAATATACGCCTGTTGAAGCATATCCAATCAACAAATGTTAGATAACTCGCTGAAAATCATAGGGTTCTTCCTACAGTCAATGTCAAATTTGTGAGCAAATTGGTTCCAATGTGACCTTGTTATTTATTGCGCGGACAACCGGTACAAAATGGGGAAAATTACTATTCTGCCAAGGGGAGAAAGGAGAACGCAATATGGTTCTACCTCTGCCCGGTGATAACATGTATAGCAAATGTACGAGTGGCCCGCTATACAGGTATAGTAATTTAGTAATAATATTTTACTGTGAGACTCGCAGTGGTATCAGCTATTTTCATATCAAATGAGGCCTGGAGATTTTTTTATTATTTATACTAATTAAATGGGTCTCCAGAAAAAAATAATATTTTCCGACAGATTTTAAAGTATGATCATTGCTCATCATAAAATGAATACAGAAAATAAACAGTAATGGCCCATTACAAGTGTAAGTAAACAAACACGTTTATCGTCCCCTGATATCAGTGTGGAAATTTACGTCTGATAAAAATGTATAAGAATCCAATCTATACGTGGCGAAATGGTGAATGAATGTTTATTTTGCTATAAAAGGTCTCAGATATGTCCTCTGATATAAAAAACAGTTTGTGCCTCCTGAGTGGGCGTGCATAACTCTACGTCTGTTTTCACGTTGGTCCACCAATTAAACGATTTGGCTATTAAACAACTTTAAATCTAAAAAATGTATAAATGGAAGTATTTTACAAGCAATTAACGAAAAAGTCACACCGCCAAAAAGTTTAATGGATAAATTACAACAAATATTGAATTTACTGTGAAAAAACTATTCTCCTTATTGAAATTTAACATGCAGAGCTTGAAAATAGATTTTTTAAAATAACTTCGAATTGTTGGGCCGATAGTCACATCTAACCGTGTTTTTCTTAGTTCCATCATTTTCCAACTATATAGTGAGTTTTTCTCAGTCATTCCAAATGTGCATTTATCGAATGTCATCGTCCCTCTGCCCCATGTTAAATTTACCATCGGAATAATATTTGATGAAATTACATCAATTACACAACAATGGAGGTTGACTTTTTGTTATTGTTGAAAAAGAACAATGTAAATTTTACATTAGTATTTTTAAATTTTAAAATGACAAGTTCATTTGCAGAAAAACCGGGAACCAGGCAGTAGTTATTGTCCAACTTGTATACCAAATTTGATTACAATTCGTGACATAGTTTTTGCGCGGACACAGAATGCGAAAAATTATCAAAGGCCAGCCAAAGAGCAAGTTATCCTAAAAATTTTTATAATCTATAGGCTTCGTCTCGCATGATAAACATGTATACCGAATATTGAAGTATAAAGGCTAGTTATTACGTGGACCAAGCATACATAATTAGAAAATTAAAAAATTGCTCGCCAAGGGGGATTAAGTCATCCAAAGATTTTGATATGAGGCTTCTTCATCTTGACGTATACACATGTACAAACCGAAGTGGGTACAATTCATTACTTACTTATTTTGTGACATGGATAAGAATCAAAATGTTAAAAAATGGCCGTCAATGGTCAGCCCAATTTTTGAAACTCAATTGGTTTTAATTTTAATATAAATACAGTTTAATGACATGCAATTTAACAATTACATGTTTCACATGCAATTTTTCATTTATCTTTTTCCATCTTGTCAAGTTCTCTCATTAACACGTAACAAAGACAAAACTATACAGCGGAGATATTTTGGTTTGGCATTTCATATTTACGTATGTTTGTTGAGAAATATGATACTGTATCAGTACCATATTTAGAAGATATTGCCCAGTATTTAGTCCACACCAAATTTTTTGGGGGGGTTTTTTAAAACAACAGAATAAGAAGTCACTGTATAGTGTATACTGCGGCAACTTATAATATATATCAAGGAGATGATACACTTTTCTAGATCACACAGCAATCAAAAGGCATCACGGGAGAAGAAAACTCAGCTGGAAGCCATCTCTACATCTGGGCTTAAGGCTGTCCTGGGTATAAAGTATGAACTCTCCATGTGTATGTGAAAACTTCTCAATTCCATGCTGCTATCATATAATTATTGGAACATTTTATTATATTCAACAATGATATTCATGATATTGGGCAAGATCTGTGAAAACTGGAAATGATGTTATTGAGTTGATCAGCATAGGGCATGATCCCAGATCACATGGGCAGTCCCCAGAAAAGATCACATGGGCATTAGCAAAATGTTGATAAGTGTCTTCACGTGGATCACTGAAACATCCTGGTAATAGTGATATGGCTGATATATCATCCCGAGCTCCAGATAAGCTGCACATTTGCTTAAATACCCAATTAAAATTTGGCAAAAACCCAATTGAAATCATAAGTAGCGAGTTTCAAAAAAGCAATTACAATTTGGTACATTATCATGCTTCAGAAATTCAATAAATAGACCCACAAATATCAATATGAATATATCAATTTTTCTTATTTTCCATGAAAACATATATTGGTATTTCAGTAGAATTGTCCAAAGGAGACAATTCTAATGAAATGCCAAGACATGTTTTTCATTTGAAGCAATCTATTCCAATAATTGCTGTCTGTTGATGTTAAACAGAGTTTGGATTTATTTTACGCAATTTTAAAATGTGAAATACCCAATTCGTCAGAAATGAATGGAGTGGCAATACTCAATTAACTATGGCCAGTTTCACGAAGCTGCCCAAATTTTTTTTACGGCCATATAAACAAGTCAAAAACCATCTTTTTTTGATAATTTACAGTTATTTTAAATTAAGTTTTAAGCTCAGTAATAGTTAATTAAACAAGCAACAACTTATTAATTAGATATAGGGGTTAATTACAATGTATAGATCTTGTTGTTCCATTCCAAACTAGGGGTACTCATCAGGTTGGAATATTTCAACCATGACATTTATATGTTGGTTGTATATTTTTGTGTAAATTACTTCTTTCATTTTTTAGTTAGAAGCGTCGAGTTCTGCTAGATACAGTTCACAAGGATAACGTCATCATGATCAGACTATGTTAGACAACTACAGCCTGTTTATCATTGTCAACCTTCTCCCACACTATTATTCGGTCTCCAAGAAAGGAAATAAATGATCTTAGCATGCATGATGTGCATACACATAGTCTCTACCAGATCGTATATGACTGACAATGTACTGTTTTGTTTTTGCTTTTGCTTTGGATAAACTTATTTGCATATTATTATTATGACATTTATTTAACTGAAGACTGGCCACGTTGGTACTATGAAGATACAGTACCTAAAAAATTAGCCAAAAGCCTACTAATGTCTACTTATTTGCATTTACATTGATGAGACTTTTAGATATGACTTTTAATAAACCACAGAACTATGACAACAGTCGTTAATTGTCACCTTCTGTCACACACCTTTTATTGTCATATGTATAATAAAACCCAGGTGGTCTGTATATGGTCTGTCAAAGGTGTAAACCATTACACTTACACTGTACATGGATTATCCCTGTTATCAACAGGGATTTCGCAAAATCCAAAAGCAGCTTTATTATGGCAGATTACTATAATAATGTGAGTTGTTACTCATAGACAATAAAATAGACTGTACATAGTGGAAGAAAATTGTCTAAAAATATTGATGGTTTTTTTCTCTAAATAATAACTTAATTATTTCTTTTTTTATTGCAGAATGTTTTACCTGTAGGCTTATCAGTATACACATATTATAAAACCGATAGTAGATATAGGGGAATATAGAGACTCCATCTTCACAATTTGGAATTAAATAAGAACCACCAAGATTCATATTTCCCGGTATTTTCCCAGTATTTTCCCGTATTTCCCGCTGTCCTGGAATCTCTATTTCTCGGGAAAGTGCCAACCCTGCTAAAATCAGAATGGAATATTTACATACGAGAACAAATATAATTCAGAACACTGAACTAGGATAAAACCGGACTGGGGTCCATACCACACCAATGTCACTTGGCCCCCTTTCCCCTAAAATAGTATTACGAATAATCGTAATGCTCACTATAAGGGTAGCAACCAGATTTCAGCTGTCACATACAAAATGGCCAACGACGCATGTGAGGGGCCAAGCCACGTCTCCAGTCGAATACCGTAAGGATAACCCCGATCGTTTAAATTACAACATCGCATACTCCCACCTGCCACCCACAACCCCCCGGGTTTGAATTAACAATTGAATCTATAGTACTAGCCCCCTACAGATTCTGAACTTGCGGTATGTACTTTCCTTATGATGAGCAGAATGCGCAAAGGTTTTATTTCAATTTTGGATTCGACCTCAGGTTGAATAAAAATTGAAATACACTTTGCGCATTTATCATCAGAAGGAAGCTACATACCAAGTTTCAAGTCTCTAGCTAGAACGGTTTAAAAGTTTTATGTTTTTATAGCAAGGTTGGTGACGTACGGACGGCAATGGCCCAGAAGATTAGCCATAGCCATCTAACACAGTTTGAATACTAGTGCTATGCAATAATAGTTGTGCAGTTATGTTACGATGTACAGTATTATCTATATAGGTCAATTTCACTCCATATTCATAGTTAAATTGGCAAAATGTGTGTGGTTTTTTCAAAAATGTCAAAAATACGATAAATGGAACATTTGGTCCAGAAAATAGGAAAAATAGGAATTGCTAAAAAAATAGGATACTTGACGGCTGTACTTGTTGTACCATACATACTGATTAAATACATAAGCATGTAAGCAGTAACTGAAAATTTTACACATTGAAATTTATTTGGAGATTGATGGGAGAAATGCGCCGATGACTTGTCTTTTGTATAGTTTACTGGCATCATATATATGAGCACACCATTTTTCATACCTGTCTATGATGTATTGTACAACAATTTTTAATTTTACTGTCATATTTATTTGCTGTATGTGGCAAACGCTCGAATGGGGTACATACACAGATGGCAGAGATGGCAACTCAATGTACCCATATAGTATACAGTGAACAAAGACAATAGTCACATATCTTATATTCATGTATCAAATCATCTTAGGGAAACACTCAAAGATGGGGTAGATAATACATAGCCCAGAGGGGTCAAATCAAATATCTAATACACTTTACACATCACCATAGAAAGGCCAACATACCAAACATATCTGTGTGCAGCTAATTATGATTAAAAAGTTTTTTAATATTACAAAGCGAAATCGAGAAAAAAAAAAGTCCAAAATGGGTTCGTACATGTAACCTGGGGT
Source organism: Conchocele bisecta (assembly GCA_029237695.1). Lineage (NCBI taxonomy): Eukaryota > Metazoa > Mollusca > Bivalvia > Lucinida > Thyasiridae > Conchocele > Conchocele bisecta. The sequence continues at coordinate 48,722,153 of CM055272.1, read as the reverse complement.
GGCAAACAAAAAATTGAACTTCTGAAATCCAAATTATGGTGCATCTGAAAGGCCAGTCACGAATTCCTACGAAAATTGTTCATAGCACAGCTGTTCATGAGCATTTGCTTTTCACATTATCGGGTTAAATAAAGTTGCAATTTTGCACCTACTGTACACATACACATCAATACATGTGAACACATCCATTTAAAACAGATTAACCATCATCGGCTGTGATGGTAAATGTTATTTGAAAATAAATTTGGCACTTACAAACTTCTTAGTCTCACAAAGTTTAGTGAAATGTGCCCCACCACCACCATAGCAAGTCTCGCATCTTATTACTTTTAAAAGTTTTTACTTCTAAAAACCAGAAAGGTGAACAGAATGATGAACGGAGTATGTAAGGAACAAGACAGACGGACGAACAAACAGTGATTGTATCGTATGTCCAGAACATTATAATAACAACTCATTAGTGGCTGTATTGAAGAAATGGGCCTTGCCGTGATTTGTGACCAGTGTAGCTCCTGGTCAAATAGCACACACCTGTACCTGAATAACGATCTCTATTGCTTATTAGAAGCATGACAGGTGTTTCAATTGATGGCCTAGTAAACAGTACAGAATCCTGAACAGACTGGCGCATGCACAGGCTGATTAGTATGTACAACTGGTTAGCAAAACCATAAGCCCCATTACTCCAGTCCACAGCTACTCTTTGCCAAATACATTCTCACACTGGTATTAAAGTTGGAGTCCCATCGACTATGCACACAATTTCCAATGAAAGCAGTTAATTAAGTGTATAAAGAAAAATTAAAGTGTAAAAATATTCCACCATTTTTTTAAAATTTTCACGTTTAATAATAATCATTAGTAATATTTAATTTACTGATAGATATGTAGTTTTATCCGCTCTTTGATATCAAATAAGGCCGGAAATTTTAAATTATATATATCCACTCAGTGTAAATGTGTCAGCGAATAAATAATATGTTATCAACATATATAAACTCATGATAATTGCAGATCAAAAAGTTAAATAGAGAGAAACAAATACAATATGATATAAAAAGTTTTTAATATAATGCAACATATATCAAACATGGTCCGTAAAGGCAACTGAATGAAAAATGTGTCTTCTGAATAAATATTTAGTTCAATAGTAGAAATATGTGGAACAAATAAGAACTGTAACAGTGAGATGGTTCAAATGTCATTACAAGATGTGGAAATAAGAACAGTAACCTGGTAACAGCTTAGACGGTTTCAAAATGGTCATCAACACAAAATGTGGAGAAATGAAGAACTGTAACAGTGAGATGGTTCAAATGGTCATCACAATATGTGGAGAAATAAGAACAGGTTGTAACAGTGAGATTGGTTCAAATGGTCATCACAATATGATGGAGAACTAAGCATCACAAATTAAAATAGGTTTGTGGAGAAATAGACCTTTAAACATGAGATGGTTCCAAATGGTCCGTTACAAGATGTGGAGAAATAAGAACTGTAACAGTGAACCGGTTCAAATGGTCATCACAATATGTGTAGAAATAAGCAACGGTAAACAGTGAGATGGTCCAATGGTCTCACAAATATGTGGAGACACAGAACTGTTGTCACAGTTTAGACGGTTCAAATGGTCATCACAATATGTGGAGAATAAGAACTGTAACAGTAGAGATGGTATCAAATATGTGGAGAAATAAGAACGTAACGTGAGAGGGTCATATGGTTCATCAACAATATGTGGAGAAATAAAGAACTGTAACAGTGAGATGGTTTCAACGGGTTTGTCACAATATGTGGAGAAATAAGAACTGGAACAGTGAGATTCAAGGTTCAAATGGGTTGTACAATATGTGGGAGAAATAAGAACTGTAACAGTGAGATGGTTCAAATGGCATCACAATATTGAGAAATAAGAACTGTAACATGAGATGGTTCAAGATGGCGTCACAATATGGTGGAGAAATAAGAACTGTAACAGTGAGATGGTTCAAATGGTCGTCACAATATGTGGAGAAATAAGAACGTAAAACAGTGAGATGGTTCAAATGTCATCACAATATGTGGAGAAATTAAGAACTGTAAACAGTGAGAACTGTTCAAATGGTTGTCACACTATGTGAGACATAAGAAATGTAACAGTGAGATGTTCAAATGTCATCACAATCTGTGGAGAAATTAAGAACTGGTAACCGTGGAGAAATAATAATTGTAAAAAAAAACAGTGAGACGTACAAATGGTCATCACAATATGTGGAGAAATAAGACTGTAACAGTGAGACGGTTCAAATGGTCATCACAATATGTGGAGAAATAAGAACTGTTGTAAACAGTGAGACGGTTCAAATTGTGTCACAATATGTGGAGAAATAAGAACTGTAACAGTGAGATGTTCAAATGGTCGGTACAATAGTGGCGAATAAGAACTTTGTAACAGAGAGACGTGTTCAAATGGGTCATGCACAATATGTGGAGAAAATAAGAACTGGTAACAGTGAGACGGTTCAAATTGGTCATCACAATATGTGGAAAATAACCTCACAATAAGTTGGAGAAATAAGAACTGTAACATGAGATGGTTTCAAAATGGTCATCACAAATATGTGGGAAATAAGAACTGTAAACAGTGGAGATGGTTCAAAATGGTCATCAAAATATGTGAGAAATAAGACCTGTAACAGTGAGACGGTTCAAGATGGCTCCACTCACAATATGTGGAGAAAGTAAAACTGTAACCTGAGATGGTTCTAATGGTCATCCCACAATATGTGGAGAAATTAAGAACTGTAAACAGTGAGAATGGGTTCAATGGTCATCACAATATGTGAGAAATAAGAACTGTAACAGTGAGATGGTTCAAATGGTCATCACAATAGTGGAGAAATAAGCACTGTAACAGTTAGATGGTTCAAATGGTGATCACAAGATGGGAGAAATAACATCACAATAGGTGGAGAAATAAGAAACTGTAACAGTGAGATGGTTCAAATGGTCCATCACAATATGTGGAGAAATAATAACTGAAACAGTGAGGACTGTTCAAATGGTCATCACAATTTGGAGAAATTAAAACTGTAACAGTGAGATGTTCAAATGGATCATCAAAATAATTGGAGAAATAAGAAACTTTAACAGTGAGATGGTTCAAATGGTCATCACAATATGTGGAAAATAAGAACTGTAACAGTGAGAATGGTTTCAAATGTCAACACAAATATGTGAGAAATAAGAACTGTAACAGTTAGATTGGTTCAAATTGTGATCCCACAATATGTGGAGAAATAACCATCACAATAATGGAGAAATAAGAACTGTAACAGTGAATGGTTCAAATGGTCGTCACAATATGAAATCCATGACCGGTGTCAAATGAAAAATCGAAATTAAATTTGCGCATCTACACACCAGAAGAAAGCACACACCGATATCAAGTCCATAGCTATTACAGTTAAAAAGTATACTTTTCACGAGACAAAATTGAGAAAAGGGGGAGATAATCCATGACCTGATGACCGGAGTCAATAAAAATACATTTACATTCACTTTGGTGCATCTGTAACACCATAATGAAGGCACAAACCACACACCAAGTTTCAAGTCCCTAACCTATTACGGTTAAAAAGTTTTTTTCTATTACATGTAACAAGAAATGCGACGAAACGGAACGGACATCACACGGCACGTTACGTCCAAAAGGGAGCAAATTCATTCCCTAGGACGCTTTAAATTGATATTGATTTCCAGTATCTAAACTTCAGTTATAAAAGAAAATAATATATGTAACGTCACTACCAAGTATGAAGCTCCATCTATTACGGTTTCGAAATTATACAACGTTAAATATATAGGCAAATTTGCAAAGGGACATCTGTGCATACACCTGTGACGAAAAACAATATAGCCATTTTTCCTACAAAAAGTGGGTATAATAAAATGAATATTCATGTAAAGCACATGACCAATATGAAAATAAAGTGAAATGGTATTTAAATTTTGTAAATTTGCACTATAAGTCCATAGTTTCGGAAAACTTTACGTATATGAATGTGTCTAGTCGGGAAACTGTAGGGGGGGGTAAGGTGGTATTTAAAGCAAGTAGTCAATTAATAAGCGTCCCAAACGGGTCCACCTGCTACAGTAATCGACTCTCAGTCTTATGGACTTAGCCCCCTTTGTCCAATCGTAGAAAAAATCAGACACTTGAAATAATCTGGAATAATTATTGTGGGCAGATTACAAAGAAAATTGTTTTTAACTACACATTATACCAACAAAATTATAGTCTGGTGAACTAAGTTTTTCTACAATTATTCTATATTTCCCAAAATGTCACAATGGAAAGTATTGCCTATGGATGTTTGTATTTTCAAAACTGAAAACGTTATCTTTCACAAATTCCTGCTTCCTGTACCAAAAACAAATCATTATAATGATTGTTGATAAAAAACACACATACAGAATCAGGACAACTCCTTCAAATAATTAGGATACAATTAAAGAAAGAAAAAACATTAGCTAAATTTGGACAAATAAATAAACGGTTAGTTTACTAACGTAATACCTGCTCACTAACATTATGTCTTTAACTTAGCGATCCGATTTATTTAATGTAGCTTCTGTTAGAATTTATTTATAAAATAAAAAGCAGATAACAATGAGCATCAACGTCAACAATTTGATGAAAACACCTCCACAGTCGCGAGACAACTGACAGTGATCACTAACTTAACCCAAAATAATTTTAAATCTGACCAATGACAGCCTATGACACATTCATGAGCCACATATACCATGTATACTGGTTTAAACCAGTTTGAAGATTGTCAGCAGCAGCACCTGGGGGTCATAAAACCATAAATCACAAACTTACTGGAAACTTACTGGTCTTTGATCTTGTTGATTTCCCACCAATTAAGAAGATCAATAATTCTGTGGTCAGCAGCTGTTGTTTGACAGGGTACACCTGCAGAAATAAAGGAATGTCAACGCGCTGATAGAGTTTGAAATATCCATGTTATAGTGTCTGTCTCATGTTGAATGTTTTGTATAAAAGATAGGAACAATTATAAAACTTTTCAACAACTTTTCAGATGAACATTATTTAACCACACATTTCCAACGCTGATAGAGTTTGAAATATCCATGTTATAGTGTCTGTCTCATGTTGAATGTTTTGTATAAAAGATAGGAACAATTATAAAACTTTTCAACAACTTTTCAGATGAACATTATTTAACCACACATTTCCAAATAACTTATTCATAATCCTCGCTAATATTATTAATCATTGTAAAGTCAGTGAAAATTGTGTCCTTGGTCATACCATATTTGTGGCTGTTACTGGAAAAATGGGACTTATGGTTTTTACTACCAGGGTAGATCCAAATCAGCATGTGCATATGCACCGTCTGAACAGGATCTACCCTGTTTAGTTTAAACAATATCTGCCCTGTTTGTTATTATTCTATCAACAAAATGCGAATCATGACTGTCACTTAGCTTCATAGATTAGAAATGACCACAGGTGACTGGGTAAAAAAATCTCATGACAGTATATATATAGTATGTTCTAAGGGCCATTTTATCAGCCGACTACCTCTACCAACTACCTGTACATATTGCATCCCATCCTACTTAATACAATTTGAAAAGAAGTATAATTTTTTCCTACGTGTATAGGTTTAGGTGTAATTTTAAATTGATTGATCATCTGTCTTGTTTCAAAGCAACAGAGACAGTTTAAATGAAGAATGATCCTCCCACGTACCTATAAGACCTCATATGTCTTTGAAACATTTTTGTGATCAAGCTCTCAGTAACATATTTTAATTTTGACTTGAAATAAGAAAACAAATGTTTGGAAAGTTTGTATACCACCTTATTTCTCAGTGGAAGTATATTTTTAATGGAAGAGACGGTTCAAATGAGTGGTAAAACTGTGATGCCGACATAAGTTTTTTGCATTTGCTTTTGAAGAGGTAACAAATGTTTTATTTTAAAAATTATGTTACGTATACCCTAACCTTATGTTGTGACCATCACAGTGGTTACTCATTGTATATAATATAAATATTTATAAAAGAAGTTCCTACTTTATTTACCGCAATGACAAGCCGTTTATGGATCCAAACTTCAACAAACATAAAAAACAACATAAAACATTTATACATACCTTACATTGTACTTGATATATAGTTTTCTTCAAAATGTATATGCCTACATACATGTATTCTGAAATTTTCTGAAATATTATTCTGTTACATGGATCCAGAATCTGATAGAGGACAAGAATATACCAGTCAGTTGACAATGATTGCATTAGGAGAAAACTGACTTTGTTGTATATTTAACAACAACATTTTTGTTCTTTTGATCTGCATACACCCATAATGGCATAATAAAGATACAATGTTTTGTCAAGATGCATCTTGAGCTACCCAAATGAGAATGACCAGTGTAGACCTATGTGTGTGCAGACTTGTCACACCTCTATTCTAATCTAAGTTTACAGCTCTGACAAATTTAACAATCCCTGTTTTCTTATGATCCAAGGCAATTGGGGCCCAGTCATAAATCACAGGAATACATAGGTAGGTTGAATCCAATGGGGAAAATAGACAACTTACAGAAATGCACATTCATCTGCAAGTATCTTGTTTCATAAACCACCAAATTTTTTATTGGTAAATGGTTAATAGAGCAGGTGCTACACATCTATAATATCCAATTGCCAAACTGAATTTCAGATGTAATCTTATATTGAGTCAAGAACACTCACAAATGTAACAACAATACCTGTTTTTCTCATACACAGCACAGGAGTCTGTGGGGGCCATACATCACAGTCAGAAACAAATAACCATATACACTTCTCAGTTAGAACAATGGGAAAACAGACAACTTACAAAAATGAATATTCAGCTCTAAATGAATTGTCTTACCAAGGTTTTTTTTATCAGGATATACACGGATAAAATGGGGAAAATAGGAAACTTACAGAAATTTATGTTTTTGGTTCATATGGCAGTGACCGCATTAATGGAGCTTAAAGGTTTGCAGCCAGTGTAGAGGAGCTTAAAGGTACATGCCCACTCAGTAGGCACAAAATGTTCTTTATAGGAATTAAATAAATGTACAATTGTGTCATTATTCCACTATTAAACCAGTTCTAAAAATTACGAGTGCCCGATATACGGATATAATCATTTAGTAATGTTTATTTTACTGACCGTGACGCGCGGTGGTATCAGGCTATTTTCATATGCAAATGAGGCATGATATTTTTTAATTATTTATACTAATTAAATGCGTCTCCTGAAAAAACAATATTTTCGACAACTTATAAAGTAAGATCATTGCACAATAAAACAAATACAGATAATAAATAGTAATGTCTGTTAACATTTTAAGGAAACACGGTTATCGCCCCTGGAAATTTATGTCCGATATAAAATGTATAATAATGCCAATCAATACGTGGGGTAATGGTGAATGAATGTTTATTTTGCCAGAAAATGTCTCGAATGATGTTTCTGATATAAATAACATTTTGTGTCTACTGAGTGGGCATGTACCTTTAAAGGTTTTGCAGCCAGTGTAGATCCAGATCAGCATTTGTATCTGCACATTCTGATCAGGATCTGCACTGTTCGCCATTCCATCAATGAAACACCCGTCATGCCTGTAACAATGTTTTCTCATACATACCTATATGTACATACCACAGGGTGACTGTGGGGCCATAAATCACACATAATTAAATAAATGTAAACTCATTATAGTCTATAATATAGACATTGTCAGTAAACACATGTAAACACATTATAGTCTATCATGTAGACTTTATCACTGTCATACAGACCTTGTTACTTTCAAAAGGCAAGGCTCATATCTCGGTCAGTTGAAAACAAAATACCCGATTCTTATCCCGCATCCATCTTTGTTACACTTGTTACACTAGTACTGTAACACAGAAAATAACTTCTGGTTTTCACACTGTGTCTTTTCGTTACAGTTGTTACTGTAACATGGGGGAAAATGCCTTTGTTACACTTGTTACACCGTTACACAGAAAATAACTTCTGGTTTTCACACTGTGTCTTTTCGTTACAGTTGTTACTGTAACAAGGGGGAAAATACCTTCGTTACACTTGTTACACTGTTACACCGTAACAAAATGGGGACCTCCTGCCAGTTGGTATCTTTTTGTGCAGTATATGAAAATAGCACCCCTCCCCCACTCCAATAAACAATAAATTCACAACGCGAACGTAGAAACGTGCCTTGTAACTTGTAAAAAATCTTTACGTGGCGAATTTTAGGGTGGGGGGGGGCACGCGCCGGGTCCGCCTCCCCACCCGCCCCTGAATCCGCCCATGAGCACGACACCATGATTTTCACGTGCTTGATCTGCGCGCCTCGATCCGTATAGATACCTAATTAGTGGACATGGTCTGACTTGGTTTGATAGTTCTATTATCAATTTTCGTAGATGCCCTGCGCAATATTATTCATGAATGTTTATAAGATATGTATCAGTTTATATGTACAATTGACAATTTATTTGATATACACACGTATTATACCAGTAATATGCATCTAAATATTATGAAATAAAAGGTTTTGACACAATCGTTAAGCGACTTAAACCGTCAATAAATCAAGCCCGGGGAAGTGGGGAAACATGAAAATGCAACGAAATGCAAAATGACAAAAATAAATACGTTTTCGATTGTTAATTGGTTATACACACACATGAAAGCCTTACTAGTTTGAATATCTTTGAGAGAAAGGTCTGTTGTGTCAAATGGTTTCCACACCACTTCGTTCTTTACTGTGCATTTTAACATAGTCGATACTTCGCCCATAAACAAGTTCGGCCATTGCCAATTCGAGCCTCTTGACACATCGGCCTATAGCAGTGTCTAACATATCTACTTTTTATCACGACTAAATAACTAAATAATAACATTGATGGGCAATATCACGTGGTAACCCCATAACAATATTAAATGGAATTAATTGTACGTATTCCGTAAATTGCTATATACTCTATACATATTTTGAAAGACCATTTCTTTAATAATTTAAGAATATATTTACTAAAGACAAGTGTCTTTAGGTGGTGGGTGGGGAATACGAAGTATTTGAAACAGTATTTGGAACAGTATTTACTGAATAAACCTAGTGTACTAAGTTGCATATGGGGCTATGACGTGATATTGCCCATTGATGCATCATATTTTACAAAAATAATCTGCTGTGCATCAGAAAGGGTGATGGTGTAAGCACAGGTGATTCTAGCATGTCTCGGATAGTCAATTATTGTTTGTATATATATGTACATGAAACACACTTCTAAACGATGTACAAAACAATTCAAATGCGCCCGGGTCTGAAGATTATGTAATTATGAAAGGTACAAAACTGGCATTTGTCGCCATTGAAAGAACGAAGTCGTAATCGTTACTCGCCTATACAACGTGTTGCATCGTGTCGAAACAGCTGCTTGGGGTGGGTTTTCGGCATAGATTTTACAGTTGCTAATACATAAATCTCAAAGATTTTGAGTGTAAATTGCACTAAAAACGTGTCTCACTAACCTAAATTTGCTTTTTAAAATCAAACACGTTCACTTCCTCATTATCAATGAATATTAGCCGCCATCTTTGAAAATATTTCAATCGCGTGCACGCAGTGGTTTGGTTGGTTACTGGAGACTAACGTCATTTCCCATTAGCCAACCAAATCACTGCGTGTGACGTGATTCAATATTTTTAAAGATGGCAGCTAATATTCATTGATAATGAAGAAGTGAACGTGTTTGATTTTAAAAAGCGAATTTAGGTTAGTGAGACTCGTTTTTAATGCAGTCTACACTCGAAATCTTCTCCAGCAGTGTCACTCACAGCCACATTTCCCAAAAGAAATTGTGTCCACTAATGCAATGTTATCATGATAAACCATTGCGCTACAGCCATACTAAATATTGGGACACGTGGAACTCATATTTTTCTATGGTTCTCCAGAATAAATTGTGTCCAAATATTTATGGTTATTACCATGTACTTGCAGCTTCTGCAGCCATGCTAGATGTCGAGGATGGTCCGAGTCGGAAGGTTCCTCGATCAAGGAAGCGTAATGCATCCTCCGCAAAGACGACTCTGTTGCCAGAACGTAGCAAAAGGCAGCGACAGAGGACAGAGATTCCACCAGTAGATAATGAGAAAGCACACAAAGCCAATCCAGAGAAGGTTTCACCGTTGAAACAATCTGACTGGTTTGCCAATTCCTTCCACGCCAATGGTGGTGCTGGGTGCCAGGCTAGAACGAGGCATGGAAATAAGCTCACATCTACACCAAAGGTACATAATTGAGATGTTTGTGATGGACTGGATACATGGGGCTTATTGGATTTGTGACCAGTGTAGCTCCTGGTCAAGTAGCACACTGCTGTAGCCTGATAACAATCTAGATTGCTTGCTAGAAACATGACTGGTGTTTTAGTGATGGATGGATAACAGTGCAGTTCCTGATCATCCACACAGACTGATCTGGATCTACACTGGTCAAACAATTTATAAGCCCCATTTCTGCAGTCAGAGCCACAATTAAGCTCACATCTACTCCAAAGGTACATAGTTGAGGTGTCTGGGAAAAAGGGACCTTGTAATAATACATCCGTACAGTCTGATCAGAGCTTTCAATGGTCATTACATTGTATTTGGTCACTGATTTAACATTCAGCATATTCCGGTAGGTTAGATCCTAGTGAGTAAATGTGGCTGTAGCTGGAGAAATGGGTCCTTATGGGATTTGTGACCAGTGCTATGTTGGCGCTAGGATTTTAAAATTTAGTAGCCAAAATGAACCGATATCACAAAAAAAAAAAAGACAATACTATTTTACATTTGATCCAATATTTGTACCAACATAGTACTTTTTTAAATAATTCCGAAATATTTAGTAGCCAAAATATGCATATCTGCAGCCGATTTCATCAAAATTGTAAAGTATACTTATCTAGCAAAGTATACTTTGAGAGAGTAATCATTTATTTTTCCCAAAATGCATTATTTCATATAGAATTAACCACTGTATATATTTGATGATTAAAAGTATGCAGAATTATTATACAAAATGGCTGTGATAATGTAATAAATTCAGTATAATAAAAATTAATAAATTTCTCTAGATAAGTATACTTTGCAATGTTGGTGAAATAGGCTACTGAAGTGTTAGTAGCCAAATGGCTATTTTAGTAGCCAAATTGCTACTACGGCCACCAGTAGCGCCAACCTAGCCAGTGAGCTCATGACAGGTGGAATGGGGAACAGTGCAGATTCTGATCAGACTGCGGATGCACAGGTTGAGCTGGATCTACACTGGTCGCAAAACCCGTAAGCCCCATTTCTCCAGTCACAGTCACAAATACAATTTATTACAGCTTAACGTCTACACAAAACGTGTAATTGGGGTAACTGTCAAAAAGGGACCTGATAATGACAGTGCTGATCCTGATGTGCATGCACAGGCTGATCTGGATCGAAGCTGGTCACAAATGCCATAAGCCCCAACATGTCATTCAAAGTCATATTTCAGACCATTGATGTGTCCTACACCACCGCCTGCGCTAATCTTGCCAATATTGGAATTTATTTTTATTTCAAAATATTTGAATATTGTTCTTGAAATCAAGCAACTTGATTGTCTGTAGCCGATTTCATCAAAATTGCAAATTATACTTATCTAGCAATGTATACTTTGAGGGAGTAATCATTTATTTTTCCCGAAATGCATTATTTCATATGGAACTAACTACTGCATATATTTGATGATTAAAAGTATGCAGAATTATTATACTGAATTTATTACATTATCACAGCCATTTTGGCTGTGATAATGTAATAAATTCAGTATAATAAAAATTAATCAATTTATCCTTAAATTGAAAATTTCTTCCTCAAAGTATACTTTGCTGGATAAGTATACTTTGCAATGTTGTTGAAATAGGCTATTGGGCTGTGCTACAGGTCAGATGCAGCCAATCAAATTGCTTGATTGCGAGTTGAGATGCCAATAGATGTTAAAAAATGTTGAGATCTGGGCAAGATTAATGCAGGTGATTTTGTAAGCGTCTTTTTATTTGCCAGTATCTACTTTATATTCCAGGCCAATAGGAGAAGCTCGGCAAAGCCTTGCAGGAAGGGGTTTCCACAATCGAAACAAGAATCATCCGAGTCAAACCCACTTGATGCTAGTGACCTGCTTCTGGCAGAAATGGACATGCATAATTACGTCACGTCAGACAGCAACCAATCAGGGAACAAGACAGAAGCCACTAACCAATCAGTATGTGCAATACAAAAACAAAATGTAACTACCGGTATCCAATCAAAAGAATCAGCACTAAAAGTGACCTACCAATTACAACATGCAGTACATTCATCAACCAATCAAAGTGAAGCATGTCTAAGTGGTTCATTAATGAATCAAAATTGTAAATCTAAGGTTGAAAACAACAATGTTTTTGAGGAAACTAAAGATTTATCGTTATTAGAGTCAAAAGCAGATACTTTAATGTGTAAAAAAAATGTGTCCGTATCAAAATCTGTGGAAAGCCAATATTTCCAGAAGTCTGATACTCAGCTTGAATTACAACTGCCTTCAAAGTTTGCCAATTACAAGCCCACACAAGAAGTTACGATTGAGAATACTTTACAGAAGTGCAGTGGTCGGTTAGGTACTCCATTTAATTTTTCTTCCATCAGCTGTGATACCCAGGGAACAGATTGTGACAAATCTACAGACAATCTCAGCTTCCTGAAATCTCAGTGTTCTTCAAAACAAAAGGTGCCTGATATTCTACATTCTCAAAATTTGAGTACACAGAAGGTGACAGGTGAACTGGAGGTTTGTTCCCAGCTGCCCGATAGTGAGGAGTGGAATAACGAGGAGCTCGTTGCCAGCACACAGTTTCACAATACACAGGTCAACACAGCCAGCCACTGTGTTAATGTTACACAGTTGCAAAGAGGCTTAAAAACTGACCGAGCTCATAAACTGACCTCATCTCAAGTTGTGCCAACACAAGGACTCCTGAGTACACAGTCGCAACCCACACAGTTACACAGTAGCCAGTATGACGGCACTGGGACACAAATTACACAGACTGGTAACAGGGCTGACAAACCCACACAGTATACACAGAATGGTAGCCAAATACAGTCGTCAGTTTGTGATAGAACTGGACTTATTGTAGATACACAGTCTAACCAAAATGATGTTGATATCTCATCAGGTGACATGTTTGTGGATGACGATGTGTGTGATCTAGCAACCATGCACACCAAAGTAAAACATGGTAATTTTTATGAAAACATCTCCAGTAATACACAAAGCCTTGCTGATATGACAACTTGTAAAAGACATAGACGATCATCGAGAAACAAACAAGAATCACTGGATGATGATTTGGACACAATTCAACAGGAGATGCAAAAGAGGCGAAACAACAAAATAGGTGATACATATGCAAGGCAATCGGAACAAACAATTTCCAAAGCACAACCAAATGGTAGAAAATCTACCAATGTGAATGGAAATGGTGACGAAAGAAGTAAAGAAGGTGTGGGACCACATTCAAACAGGAATCATAGTAACGTTATTATTCCATGCAAAATGGGTTCTGTGAAAATCAACTTGCCAGGTACGTGGCATAAAGAAGCAAGCCATATCAATGGGGATGCTGTCTCTTTAGGAAATGAGAAGGGAACAAATGCTGCAGTGCTGGGTACCGGTGCACCTGCAACTCCAGGTGTAGCTGGCTCCCTGCAGGAGAGGTTAAAGAAAAGGTTAAAGGTAAGTATATGTGTCACAACTTGACAAAACAACGGTTATTTGTATCTGTGACTGGAGAAATGGGACTTGTGGCTTTTGTGACAATTGTACACCCAGACTGCCTGCCCATCCACACTGTCTGATCAGGCTCTGCAGTGTCGAATAATTCAGTCAATGAAATGTCATGTTTGTAATAAACAATATAGATCATAATGTTAAGGAGTGTGCTAGCAAATGCCATAAGTCCTATTTGTCCAGTCACATTTAATTTCTGACTGTTGGAACTAATATGATCAGTTTTTTTCACTACTGCAGCCTGACATTAGTCTGCATTGTTCACTAAGTTAACAGTAATGTGAGGATGGGGAGGGTATGCTTATCCTAACGATAAATCCGTAACCCTTTCCACCCTAAATAACTAGAATGGATTGTGGTATTTAATTTTCCGATCAATCCAATTGTCACAAAATGATTTTCAGACTAGTCTATTTATAAAAAGGGGGTGTTTTTTTTCTCTCTCTAAAAGTAGGAATATTACTTGCCGAGAGTGCAGATCCTGATGAGATGGCAGGGAAACGTTTTATATTAGATATTTAGGGATGAAAGGGTTAAACAATGTAATTCAATGAATCAATCTAGGAAAATGCTGGACAAAGAACGCCAAGTGGACCTGCCTCGATTGTGGAGAAGTTACGAGAGCAGGTGCTGGAGCGAGTCCATATGGAAGCAGCCAAAATGAGGGAGGAAACGTCAGCCAATGACATAGGCCCGTTTTACGGGCTCCCTTCCAAAGTGAAACGTCTATTCGAAACACATAGAGGAATCAAGTCGCTATATGGTAAGTGGTTTCACTAAAACTTTGTACGACTAACTGTTCAAGTTCAAAACTATGATAGTTTGTAAATTTCACATTGACAATGTTTTCTTGTAAATCCATATGCAGCCTATGCTCAATAAATGTAAATCCATCAATTGGAAATTCCCGACGACCTTGAATTTGCACTTACGAACATTTTAGTCATACAAAGTTTAGTGAAACGGGCCCCAGGTGCAGAAACCCTGACATGTATATAGTGTTGTTTTAATCTTGATGTACAGCTTCCTGATTAAATGGCAAATAGCGCAGACCCTAATCACAGTCGATTCACATTTGTGACTGGAGAAACATGGGATTTGTGACCAGTGTAGCTCCTGATCAAATGGCACACTACTGATAAAGATCAATATTGCTTGTTAGAAGCATGACGGGTGTTTCATCGGTGGAATGGCGGCGGACAGTGCAGATCCAATTTCTGTAATCACAACCACAATTGTAACATAGACATATAATTCCAGCACAAAAATATTTACACAATTCCCTAACATTTGATTGGCCAGTAGCAAGTCTCTGTCCAAAATTTATGTCCCAGTAAACTCCCACGCCAAACTACTTTCCGTAACTGTGAGGCACAGTTAAAATAATTCTTAATAAAACGGAAAATAAACACATTTTCTTGATGAATTTATTTAAAATGCTGGAATTATAAGGAATGAATGGCCTTTTTGTGGAATTTATACCCCGATAAATTCCACAAAAAGGCCATTCATTCCTATAATAAATATTATCTATCCATATTATATGGGTATGCCAAATTGATAAATAGATCAACTACAAATGGATTGGTACAGTCACAGCCACATTTCTGTTCACAGACTGACAGGATGAATGCCTAAAGCTGCCAGCCGTTGTAGTGAGAAGGAACCTTATCTCCTCACTGGTCACACAACACATTGGCACCATTTCTCCAGTCACAGCCACCTTTCTGTTCACAAACTGGCAGGATGAATGCCTAAAGCTGCCTGCCGTTGTAGTGAGAAGGAACCTTATCTACTCACTGGTCACAAAACCCATTGGCACCATTTCTCCAGTCACAGCCACCTTTCTGTTCACAGACTGGCAGGATGAATGCCTAAAGCTGCCAACCGTTGTACAGAGAAGGAACCTCATCTACTCACTCCCCACGAGTGGCGGGAAAACTCTCGTGGCAGAGATACTCATTCTGCAGGAGCTGTTGTGTAGGAAGGCAGATGCCATGCTTATACTGCCGTTTGTGTCCATCGTACAAGAAAAGGTAAGCATTATCTTTATACCCCCACAAGTGAAGTTTAGGTGGGTATATAGGAGTAGGCTTGTCAGTCGTTCTGTCCGTTGAAATATCGTTTCTGCTATGCATCTTCTAAACTGATAAATTGGGTGGTTTGGTGGTCGCCAGATTGGACAAGTGGTTTTTCTCCGGGTACTCTGGTTTCTACCCACATTAATGACCGCCCTTACGCCTTTATCTGTGCCAATGAAAGCATTTGTATGTAATCGTTGTAAAATAAAAAATAAAGTTTAATTGTCGATTTATTTATTTCGTGAACTACAGGTGCGTAACCTGTCCCAGTTCGCGGTCGACCTTGACTTCCTGGTGGAGGAATATGCAGGCAGCAAAGGTCGGTTCCCGCCCACGAAGCGGCGCCAGCAGAATACACTATATGTGGCCACTATAGAGAAGGCACACTCGATTGTGAACAGCCTGATTGAGAACGGCAGGATGGATTGCTTAGGATTGGTGGTGGTGGATGAGGTATGCTCAAAATCAGGCAGTTTGATTGGTCGAGGCTGAGCTTTGCTCAGTCTCGGACAATCAAACTGCTTGATTTGAAGTGCACATTTTGTGAACAGGATGATGGACTGTCTAGGATTGGTTGATGTGGATGAGGTATGCTGCTCTCATCTCGTGCTTAATATCAAGATGTTGTTTGGTTGAGTTTGCTTTGCTCAGTCTCAATTAAACTGCCTGACTTGAAGTATAAATTTTGTGAACAGTCTGGTAGACAATTGGCATGTTGAATAGTGAAAGATTGGTTGTTGTGGACAATTTATGCTGCTCTCAGTTAAAAAATCAGGAAATTTGAATGGTTGAGGCTGAGCATTGCTCATTCACAGCCAAACAATCTGACTGATTTAGAGTACATGTACATATTTTGTGGACAACCTGATTGTTAACAGCAGGTTTATGAGGTCTTGTGCTGTCATCTTGTGCTCAAAATCTGGAAGTTTGATTGGTCGAAGCTGCGTTCATATGTTCAAAAAATGCCCTGAAAACGCAAATTCACTTCATTTTCACTCTGACATCTTTGTTAGTCGGCTTTCCTAAATAATGTACAGATAACTATTTTGATTGAATTTAATTACATATTAGACACTGCTTATGATTTTATCCCGCATATTGTATAAACTTTTGAATACTTCAGTGTTCGAGCCAATTACTACGAAAGTGTTTGATGCCCTATTTGATATTCTGTTGGTGGGTGGTTGGCTGGGAGCATGAGACGGGTAATTTAATGATTGGGTTCATCCTTACCGGAATCCCAATATTCCTGGTTGGGCGATCAGGTACATTTTTGGCTTTCTAGTTAGCACCAATCTTACTAGTGTTAGGGGATGGGTCTAAGTGGTGTGTGGTGACGACCAGGGCCCGGTTGCTCAAAACCTCAGTTAGCTTAACAGACTGTTAAATCCTTAGCAATGGTCTGTAGCACAGCCCAGTAGCCTATTTCAACAACATTGCAAAGTATACTTATCCAGCAAAGTATACTTTGAGGGAGAAATTTTCAATTTTCAATTTAAGGATAAATTTATTAACTTTTATTATACTGAATTTATTACATTATCACAGCCAAAATGGCTTTGATAATGTTATAAATTCAGTATAAAAAAAATGAATAAATTTATCCTAAAATTGAAAATTTCGGCCTCAAAGTATAGTTCGCAATGTTGGTGAAACAGGCTACTGATCAGATGTGTCAAATTCCAGGACTGAATATATATTTCTTGATATTCAGTTCTGATTTTGGGATTTTCCCCTCCTTTATAGGTGAAATATGGGATTTGACCCTGTTGACCCAGCCTAAAAACATGTAGCTGTTGACAGGCCGTTACACATCATTAATGAATGAATCAATCAATTGATATCCTGTTGACAGCTCCACATGATTGGTCAGGGAGGTAGTCGTGGTGCCACGTTGGAGTCAACACTGATGAAGATACTGCATTCATCAAGTACGATTTCTTTCTCAATCTTCTTACCTCTTCTTTTCTATCCACTAGGCCGTGGACTAGAGAAAATCCTGAGAAAATCTCAATACAACATTAGCCATTGATACCAATATTTTATTTTGAACATTGAAAGGAATATAATTATTGCTATGACATGATAAATGGGTTTTATGTCATTTGTGACCAGTCTGTCTTCTGGTCTGCTAGAACACTGCCTGATATGAATCCATGCTGTTCGTTAGACGCACGACAGGTATTTCACTGATGGAACAACGAATAGTGCAGATCCTGATCCTGATGTGCGACCAGTGTAGACCCAGACCAGACTGCGCTAATGCGCAGTCTTGTCTGGGTCTACACTGGTCGCAAATACCATTTTCAGCCATAAGTTCCATTTTCCCAGTCACAGCCACTGCTATATACGCTTGTGTCATAAAACAGTAAGTCGCCTATTTCAGCCTCCAGTCAGATTATCGGTATGAGCGCAACTCTGAACAACATTGAAGATTTGAAGCAGTTTCTGAATGCAGATGTCTATACCAATGACTTAGGCCTGTAAGTTCTTGTACCTTATGTTGGAATTGTAAAACTATTAATTTTTTTTTAGAAAAGCCGGAGCATTTGTGTGCACATTTTTTGTTTATGTTGTTTTGTTATGAAAAATTAGGGAAATCTTTATTGTGTTGATACCCACTAGGAATGTCAGAATTAATGTGAACTTGAACACTAGATTTGTTACCCATACTTCTCCAGAATCGTATAATATTTATATGGTTTTCTAAAACCTGTTGTACCCAAATATATAGTTATTATGGTACTCCAGTTCTTCCATTCTAACTCTAAACGAGGCTCAGATAAGGAATTAGTAATTGAGTAGTTCACTCCATCATATCTGAAGCAATTGTGTATTTCAATATTTTAATTGGGTAAAATAAAATCACACTACTGTTTACACATAAACAGACAACAATTATTGAATAGTTTGCTTCAAAATGAAAACATGTCTTGGCATTTCATTAGAATTGTCTCCTTGGAGACAATTCTAATGAAATACCAAGATGTGTTTTCTTGGAAAATAAGAAACATATGCTATATTTGTGGTCTGTTTAATGTTTTCTGTAGCATGATATAGGTACCACAAATGTGTTATTGCTTTTTAGCTCGACTATTCGAAGAATAAGTAAAGCTTATGTTGTCACCCCGGCGTCGGCGTCACAGTCACGCCTTGGTTAAGGTTTTTAGTCAACCTTGTATATGAAATACTACTGGCCCTACACCCACCATACTTGGACAACTTCATCTCCTAGTGATGTACATCAATATTACCCCTGATCTATATTTGACCTTGACCTACATTTCCTCTTGAATTACTTAGTTAATTCCCCTTGGTTAAGGTTTTTAGTCAACCTTGGTTAAGGTTTTTAGTCAAGCTTGTACATGGAATACTATTGTGCATACAGACACCATACTTGGACAACCTTTTCTCATAGCGATGTACATCAATAACCCCTGATCTATATTTGACCTTGACCTACATTTCCTCTTCAATTACTTAGTTAATTCCCCTTGGTTAAGGTTTTTAGTCAAGCTTGTATATGGAATACTCCTGACCCTACACCCACCATACTTGGACAACTTCATCTTCTAGGGATGTACATCAATAACCCTTGATCTATATTTGACCTTGACCTACATTTGACCTTGACCTACATTTCCTCTTGAATTACTTAGTTAATTCTCTTTGGTTAAGGTTTTTAGTCAAGCTTGTAGATGGAATACTCCTGGCCCTACACCAACCAGACTTGGACAACTTTATCTCCTAGTGATGTACATCAACAACCCCTGACCTATATTTGACTTTGACCTACATTTAACCTTGAATTACTTAGTTAATTCCCCTTGGTTAAGGTTTTTAGTCAACCTTGGTTAAGCTTTTTAGTCAAGCTTTCTACATGGAATACTATTGTGCATACAGACACCATACTTGGACAACCTTTTCTCATAGCGATGTACATCAATAACCCCTGATCTATATTTCACCTTGACCTACATTTCCTCTTGAATTACTTAGTTAATTCCCCTTGGTTAAGGTTTTTAGTCAAGCTTGTATTTGGAATACTACTGGCTATACCACATTACTTGGACAACTTCATCTCCTAGTGATGTACATCAACAACTGTATATATTTCCACCTTGACCTATTTCCTCTTCAATTACTTACTTAAGTCACCTTGGTTAAGGTTTTTAGTCGACCTTGGTTAAGGTTTTTACTCAAGCTTGTACATGGAATACTATTGTGCATACAGACACCATACTTGGACAACCTTTTCCCATAGGGATGTACATCAATAACCCTGATCTCTATTTGACCTTCACCTACATTTCCTCTTCAATTACTTAGTTAATTCTCTTTGGTTAAGGTTTTTAGTTAACCTTGTAGATGGAATACTCCTGGCCCTACACCAACCATACTTGGACAACTTCATCTCCTAGTGATGTACATCAACAACCCCTGACCTATATTTCACCTTGACCTACATTTAACCTTGAATTAATTAGTTAATCCCCCTTGGTTAAGGTTTTTAGTCAACCTTGGTTAAGGTTTTTAGTCAAGCTTGTATATGCATTACTATTGTGCATACAGACATCATACTTGGATAACTTTTTCTCATAGGGATGTACATCAGTAACCCCTGACCTATATTTTACCTTCACCTACATTTAACCTTGAATTACTTGGTAAATGTTTATAGTCAAGCTTGTATATGGAATACTCCTGGGCCTACATCAACCATACTTGGACAACTTCATCTCCTAGTGATGTACATCAATAATCCCTGACCTATATTTGACCTTCACCTACTTTTATCCTTGGATTACTTACTTATTTCCCCTTGGTTAAGGTTTTTAGTCAAGCTTGTATATGGAATACTCCTGGGCCTACAACAACCATACTTGGAAAACTTCATCTCCTAGTGATGTACATCAATAACCCCTGACCTATATCTGTCATTGACCTACATTTAACCTTGAATTACTTACTTAATTTCCCTTGGTTAAGTTTTTTAGTCAACCTTGGTTAAGGTTTTTATGCAGGCCGCAGCCACCTTCTTTGTCAAGCTATGTGTACATCGACAACCCTCGTAGTCGAGCTATGCTGTTCTACAGCTCTTGTTGATACTCGCTACTTCTGATTTCACTTGGGTTTTTGGCAATTTAAATTGGGTATTTATTGTGGGAAACCATATATTTATATGTGTTCCGAAAATAAAGTGAGTCTGAATATTTTGGGTTATTACTGTCTCTGTGACTGGAGAAATGTGGCTTATGGGATTTTGTGACCTGTGTAGCTCCTGATCAAATAGCACATTCCTGTAGCCTGGTAAAGATCGATATTGTATGTTAGAAGTATGATGGGTGGTTCATTGATGGAATGGCGAACAGTGCACATCCTGATCAGACTGTGCTGATGCACAGGCTGATCTGGATCTACACTGATCGCAAAACCCGTAAGCCCCATTTCTCCAGTCACAGCCATATATTCAGCATACGTTCCGCAGGTGCAGTTGACTGAACACGTAAAACTATCGGAGAACATCTACTCCGTGGACACCAAGGCCAAATGTCCGGATGACCAGTTCCTGCACGAGAGGATTGTTTGTTTCCAGGTGAGAGAGGGATGGGCCGAGGCCTAGGGGATATGACATTGGACTTCAATACGGGAGGGTGTGAGTTCAATCCTCACCCTAGGCGTGAAAAATACTTGCATAGTATTTCCATCCCACTGGTTGGATGTAACTTTAAACTGTGGTCCTGTCTCTACATCACATTAGCTGTTGCTGGGATGTTAAAGGTACATACCCACTCAGTTGGCACAACATGTTCTTTATAGGAATTAAATAAGTGTATAATTGTGTCGCTATTAGTACAACAATTCTAAAAAATATGAGTGCCCACTATACAGATATTATCATTTAGTAATATTTATTTTTTTACTGACAGTGACGCGCGGTGGTATCAGGCTATTTTCATATGCAAATGAGGTATGATATTTTTTAATTATTTATACTAATTAAATGTGTCGCCTGAAAAAATTATATTTTCAACAGATTATACAGTATGATCATTGCCAATCATTAAATAAATACAGATAATAAATAGTAATGGCCGTTAACATTTTAATGCAACACGGTTATCGCCCCTAATATCCGTGTAGAAATTTACGTCCGATATAAAATGTATAATAATGCCAATCAATACTTGGGGTAATGCTGAATGAATGTTTATAATGTCTCAGATGATGTCTCTGATATAAATAACATTTTGTGCCTACTGAGTGGGCATGTACCTTTAAACCCATTCACTTTCACTTTTTCACAGGTGGAGGTGTAGTCTTGTCTGTGATAGTAAAGCACCAGGAGCCCGTTTCACTAAACTTTGTACGACTAAGAAGTTTGTAGCAGCCAATTTTGGGAAGTCTGGTAGATTTGTTCAGGTTTAATCAACCATACCATGTAGGTGGAAAATGGTAGCATTAATGAACCGTATTAATGTGTGAAGTGAATTCATAGAAATCTTTGTACAAACATTTTTGTCGTGCGAAGTGTAGTGAAACAGAAGATTTCTATGCCTTTACTTCACACATTAGTGTGATTCATTAATGCTACCATCTGTCATCTACATAGTGGATATCAAATCTGAACAAACACACCAAATATTTCCATATAATTCCAGCAAAAAAATATTTACACAATTCCCTAACATTTGATTGGACCTTAATAGCAAGTCTCTGTCCAAAAATTATATCCCAGTAAACTCCCATGCCGAACTACTTTCCGTAACTGTGAGGCGTATTTAAAATAATTCTTAAGAAAACAGAAAATAAACACATTTTCTTGATGACATTTATTTCAAATGCTGGAATTATAAGGAATTAATGGCCTTTTTGTTGAATTTATTGGGGATATAAACTTGGAAAAGTCGCGGGAATACTGGACGAGGCCTTCCGGCCTTCGTCCAGTATTCCCGCGACTTTTCCAAGTTTATACCCCGATAAATTCCACAAAAAGGCCATTCATTCCTATAATATTGGCTGCTAATGCGAATGTTCTTAGTCGTACAGTGGTTAGTGAGCCCAGGTGTTTATAAATCTTTCTCAGCATGTACTCTATTTTCATGCTCGAAATCAGTGCTCGGTCTCGGCCAATCAAATTTCATGATTTTTTTAAAACAAATGTGGAGTACATTCTCAGATACTTTCTACTTTCTGAGCATGTAGTTAAGCGCATTGAAAGGCCCGAAAAAGGGCACATTTAGCACTTAAACAATTTGAGAAAGGGTCGCATTCAGTGCGAAACGACATTGATATTACTTGAAAATACTATTTGGGTTTAAAATTTTGGTTGAATAATAATGGGGTCTATGCAAATTGTAGTAAAGTAATAAAAACATTTATTTTTTACTATTTTTTTGGGCCAGTATGGCGCCACCAAATTCGGGCATTGCGCGACGACATGCCCAAATTTGGTGGTGCCATGCTGCCCCAAAAGAAATTGAAACTTAAAAATTTACTTTTTTTTTATTTTTACGATAAAATAGGCTGAGGGAAACACTATTGTAGTCAGTGTATTTATATATTTATATATATTTAGTACAAGCCAGAGATGGACAAAATTGACCCAGATCAGCTGTTTGGCCTCGTATTGGAGGTGATTCCCGACAACTCCTGCCTCGTGTTCTGTCCGACGAAGAAAAACTGTGAAAACATCGCCATGATGCTTGCCAAGATGATGGTGAGATACAAAAGGTAATGGTTGTGTATTTGTGGCTGTGACTGGAGAAATGGGGCTTATGAGTTTTGCGACCGTGTAGATCCAGATCAGCCTGTGCATCCGCACAGTCTGATCAGGATCTGCACTGTTCGCAATTCCATCAATGAAACATTTGTAATGCTTCTAACAAGCAGTATAGATCGTTATCAGGCGACAGGAGTGTGCTATTTGATCATTAGCTACATTGGTGGTCACATATCCCTAAAGCCCCATTTCTCCAGTCACAGCCACAGTTCTGAATAGACGGACACCAAACATTCGCTTGTTGTTTATCAGGTAATGAGCTTTGTATTGGCCAGATACGTACTGACTGACAACATAATGTCGTATCAGGCACTGACGTTTTCATTTTTCAAACGGGGTCACATGACGTTACCGAATGACGTCAGCGGAATTACGTCAAGGAAACATTTCCGCATAATTTTCAATGAAAATCAAGTCATAATTGTTCAATCTGTAGCCTAAGACATTACCTGATAAATAGAATATCATGCTTTTGATGTCCAGTTTATCAGGCACGGCTCGGAAACGGTAGGAATTCCTCGGCAAGCCTCGGTATTCTTACACGTTTCCTAGCATTGCCTGATAAACTTGATATCAAAAGACGCTGGCATGATACTCTCTAATTATTAACCTCCAAAATAACTGATGTACTGCAGGGAGTTATCCAACATCAAGAATGCTGAGCGTAAGGACCTCCTAAAGCAGCTGTACAACGATGCCGAGGGCAAGATCTGTCCCATCCTACAGTACACTCTACATTTCGGTGTGGCATATCACCACAGCGGCCTTACGATGGACGAACGGAAACTCATAGAGGAGGCATACTCCGATGGAACCTTGTGTCTCCTCGCCTGTACCTCCACCCTGGCTGCCGGCGTCAACCTACCCGCAAAACGGTAACTGCCTCTGTATCCCCCCATTGGGTGGTTGGTTGGGAGCAAACGAATGGGTAAATTCAACAGTGGGATTCATCCTCGTTGATAATCCTGATTTGGCTTCCTTGCTGCTTGAGAGATGAATCCAGTTATGCCCATTATACAAGTAGAAAGATTAGTACTAATCATATTACTTTTAGGGTGATTCGTAATCCTATTTTAGGGGAAGGGGCCAAGTGACTTGGTGTGGTATGGACCTGGCACCAGGTCAGGTTATTCTAATTTCAGGGCTGAATATATTTGTTCTCGATGTAAATATTCCGTTCTGATTTTGGGATTTACTCCCCAACGCAGCAGGTTAAAATGGGATCGAACCCGTTTGCCCGGCCTTACATGACCTTAGCTGTTGATAGGCTGTTAAACACTAATAAACAAACAAACAAACTTTTAGGGTGTTGGGATGTGACTGGTGTGGTGAGGACCTGGCAACAGGTCAGGTTATTATAATTTCAGTGCTGAATATGTATTTATTCTATTACTATTCAGGGGACCGTTTCACTAACCTTCGTACGACTAAAATGTTCGTAATTGCAAATTTAGGATCGTCTGGAAATTTCAATTGATAGATTTATCATATGCATATGCAGCCTATGCTCAATAAATGTAAATCCAATCATTGTTTACAAGAAAACATTGTTAATGTCTATCGTAATTTTGCACTTACGAACATTTTAGTCGTACAAAGTTTAGTGAAGCGGGCCCCAGTTCTGCTGTTGTGCTTTTCCCCCATCACAGCAGGTAAAACATAGGATTCGACCCCGGTAACCCGGCCTAAAATGAATTAGCTGTTGACCAGTCCGTTAAACACCATTAAAACAATCAATCAATCTTCATCTTCTAACCAATTTATGTTTACCTTTATCTGTGTGTCTATCACACAATGGTCACCTAATTGATTTATGTTCATAAGTTGCAAATCACTTGGAATATCTTGATCATGTTTTACTCTTGGGATTATCTCCCTTTGACTAAATGTTCATCTTATTGATTTAGGTCCGTGTAGCATAAGTTGTATACCACTTGGAATTTATTCTAAGTACTATTCAAATGCAACATCTATTACCATAACAACCCTAAATGTTTGGAGCTTGTGGCATACATAGTCAGTCTATCTAGGGTTCTATTAGCACACTACTGCAGTCTAGTAACATCTAGATGTGATTTCCCAGAACAAATCTTTTAGGGCTAGTATGGTTGGACAATTTCTTTTGGGATACCTCTAAAATAGGGGTTTCTCAAAACAATTGCTGTCCGAATATTTAGGGTTATTACGGTATTCAAATGTCTGAGTTTAATATAAAATACCTGTTGTTGCAGGGTGATATTGCGAGGCCCGTACGTCGGCCAGGAGTTTATCAGCCGGAGTCAGTACAAGCAGATGGTGGGGCGGGCGGGCCGCGCTGGCATCGACACGTCAGGGGAGAGCATCCTCATCTGTAAATCCACCGACAGGAAAAGGGTAATGTCCTTTCTTATGCTCAAAATTAGACTTTTGGTCCGGCATCTCTATTCAATCACTTGGGTTCACTACGTTTTCCGTCTGTATGATGGCGCTGTATATGCCCCGTCTTGGTGTAGAGGCGGGAGGCATGTATTAATGTATTATATGGACTGTGTGTCCGTCCGTGTGTGTGTTCTGAGGGTCTGGTTATAGACCTTGAGCCACCAATAACCCCCCTCCCCCCCTCCCCCCCCCCCTGTGGGATTTTTGGTCAGTATGATTTTCGGATTCAGTAACCTATTGTCTATCAAACCTGATTGTCTGCGCCTACAAAGCCGATGGATGAACAAATGCGGTTTTCCATTTTCCAAAATGGCCGCCATACAAAACTGGGTGGTTTTAGAACAGGCCGATATGTGTCATTTAAATCACGTTCTTCCAAGTTAAGCATATAATTTTTTCACCAATTGAGTGTAAAATGACTTACAATAGTTTTATATTGGATACCATCCTCAAATAGCCACAATTATCAAAATGGCCGCCAAAATACTTAATTGTTTATGCTTGCAACATTTCTTTTCACCACACGATGAGTTACCTACAATTTAATCATGTCAGTAGCAACATATTCACAAGGCAGATCCTTTTTCACATCGATTTGCATTATTTCTGGTGTGCTATCAACGGTAATTATTTTCAAAATGGCCGCCAAACAGGTATTATATAATGGCCCTTTCGGGTATTTTTGGAGATTATTGGAGTTCATGACAAATGACAAATGCATGAAAGCATTGTCATCATACTCGGAGTTTCGAGACATGGTTAGTGAATGGAAACTTGGGAAAACGGCACAGTATTGGCTGGGATACATGGATTCGGTGCATACGGTTTTGCAGTTTCTCCGAGCCACCAAAGAAAACAACTTAGACCTTCACATAGCATGTCTTCAGAAGATGTGTCCATTGTTCTTCAGCTTTGACCATCCCAACGCACGGTATACTACTGTATATCTGCTGAGTTTGTTAAACTTAGAGCAGTTATATCCTGTGATGGAAGATCTGTTGAGGAACAATGGATTCAGCGTGAACCGATCCAGTGTTCCGTCATCCAGAAATGGCGTGGATATCACAATAGAGCAAACCATCAATCGCCATGCTAAGTCGCATGGAGGTATCATAGGTTTCAGCCGCAATTATGCAGCATACTACAGATGGTGTATGACGAGACACTTCCGAGCTAGCTACATGGATGCTACGCTTGAACTGGCTGATATGAACGCGCATGAACAGTCTTCACACAAGGACACACGAACTTCGGAAATATCCAGAAGTGAAACAGACGTCAAGAAAATTATCAATGCAATAGGAAATTGTATAGATCCGTTTGAAGTATCAGATAAATCACTCTATTGCATATCTTCAGGGCCGCCAGCTCCTAAAGATGTCGTTGACGATCTGCTGTCTGCAGAAATGACAGGAAAACAAAGGTTTGTGCGGTTTGTCAAGGAGCGGTTTGTTGAAAAGTCAGTCAGCTTTCATGCACCAATAAAACAGTTGCGCCTGAAAACATTTGCATCACTCGATAAAGCTGTGAAGGTCACTGGTACGCAGAGAAAGACAAAGGAGTTAGTAGCTGAACGAAATATATTTGGGCAGCTAATTTCACTTGCTCTCATCGAACACAACATTGACTGTGCCATGGTCGCTCGCCACTGCGGATGGCTCGCCAGCAAAAACTGATAAAGCTAAATGCATGCACCAGCTTGAAGGACAATCATATAGTGTTGATGTACCTCCGACTGGTCAAGTGAGCTATATTATTGACGGCAATGCACTGTTACACATGCAGACCGCTTTGCCAAACACATTCGCGGATCTTGCAGATAACATATATCATCAGCTCCCGAAAGTTGAGCGTGTAGATTTTGTGACAGATACATACCAAGACTTGTCAATAAATGCATCTGAGCGACTACGCAGGGGTACATCAAAGACTTACATTATAAAAGGACCTCTCACAAAAGTTCCACAAGATTGGAAACTGTTCTTGTCAAACAATTCAAACAAAACACAACTAATTAGACTTCTCATGTCTGAATGGATGCAAGATAAATACGCTCCAAAGCTGATCGGCAAGACTATTCAGTTTGTAAGCGGGGAGCAATGTATGCAGCTAACTAGCACTGATGGTAAGACTACACAAACTGTTGAGATAGAGCAGTTGCACTCATCGCAAGAGGAGGCGGATACACGGCTAATCCTGCATTGTGCGTACCATGCACTGCATACACCAGAGAACAGCACCATTATTGTGAGATCCCCAGGCACGGATGTGTTTGTTTTGATGTTGAAATTCGGACAGAAGCTGAAACAACAACTGCTGTTAGATACCGGAGTTGGGAACAAGAGGCGGCTGGTTGACATACATGGTGTCATTGGAGACATAGGAACTGAACTGTGTTTGGTATTGCCTGCACTCCATGCTTTTACAGGCTGTGATAGCACAAGTGCTTTCGTTCGGCGTGGTAAAGTTACTCCTTTGAAAACACTCCAGCGGCATCCAGAGTTTATTGAAGCCTTCCAGAAGTTGGGAATGTCTCAGTCAGTTGATGAAGAGCTATTTCAAACGCTTGAACAGTTTGTATGCTTGCTGTACAACAAATCAGACATTACAGATATCAACAAGCTACGAATGAAGCTATTTCTACAAAAGTGTAGCCCCAGGTCTGGCGATCTTCTTTCGACGTACAAGATGGCTGACCTGAGCCTTTTACCACCATGCAGATCGTCACTGAAAATGCATGTAGCAAGAGCCAACTATCAAACGCTCATTTGGAACAATGCTGACCGGCGTGATGCAGACATACCGCCACCAGATGAACATGGATGGGAAGTTAACAATGGCTTGTTAGAATGCAAGTGGACAGAAGAAGGAGATCACCTGCCAAGTGAAATGGTTGATCTGTTAATAGAGGAACGGGATGACGTACCTGATTCTGATGAAACAGAAGATCCTGAAGCAGAGAGCCTACTTGATGCCATGTTTGACACTGATGACGCATATGACTAGTCTGGATTTATCTTAACCTACTCTCACAATTAGAACTTCACATAACTTGCCTGATGTTGTGACGATCGCAATTTGAATATTGTAAACCATGATGTATTTTGCCTCTTGATTGTATTATATGTGGCTGGAACGTTTGTATATTGTGTTTCATCTTGCCTGATGCTGTGATGATTGCCTCGCCATAGATGCGATGTTTTGACATTAACAACATGTATGCTTTTTTTTTGCAAGTTGAATGCTGTAAACCATGATATATGTTGCCTCTTGAATTGTATTATATGTGGATCAAGCTGTTGCCTATTGTGTTTCATCTTGCCTGATGCTGTGAGGATTATCTCGCCACATGTGCGATGTTTTGACTTTAACTATATGTAGAATATTTTGTATTGCAAGTTGAATACTGTAAACCATGATGTATGTTGCCTCTTGAATTGTATTATATGTGGATTACGTTTTTGCCTATTGTGTTTCATCTTGCCTGATGCTGTGAGGATTGCCTCGCCACAGGTGCGATGTTTTGACTTGAACAACATGTAGAATATTTTGTATTGCAAGTTGATTACTGTAAACCATGACATGTGTTTCCTCTTGAATTGTATATGTGGATTACGTTTTTGCCTATTGTGTTTCATCTTGCCTGATGCTGTGAGGATTGCCTCGCCACAGGTGCGATGTTTTGACTTGAACAACATGTAGAATATTTTGTATTGCAAGTTGATTACTGTAAACCATGACATGTGTTTCCTCTTGAATTGTATTATATGTGGATTACGTTTTTGCCTATTGTGTTTCATCTTGCCTGATGCTGTGAGGATTGCCTCGCCACAGGTGCGATGTTTTGACTTGAACAACATGTAGAATATTTTGTATTGCAAGTTGATTACTGTAAACCATGACATGTGTTTCCTCTTGAATTGTATTATATGTGGATTACGTTTTTGCCTATTGTGTTTCATCTTGCCTGATGCTGTGGGGATTGCCTCGCCACAGGTGCGATGTTTTGACTCAAAACATGTAGAATATTTTGTATTGCAAGTTGAATACTTTAAACCATGACATGTGTTGCCTCTTGAATTGTATTATATGTGGATTAAGTTTTTGCCTATTGTGTTTCATCTTGCCTGATGCTGTGAGGATTGCCTCGCCACAGGTGCGATGTTTTGACTTGAACAACATGTAGAATATTTTGTATTGCAAGTTGAATACTGTAAACCATGATGTATGTTGCCTCTTGAATTGTATTATACATATGTGGATATACATATGTGGATTCAGTTTTTGCCTATTGTGTTTCATCTTGCCTGATGCTGTGAGGATTGTCTCGCCACTATAACGAGATTATTAATGTTGTAGATCAACTACTGTTGCCGATAATGATCTAGTGCCCCGAAATGTTTGAATATTCGGATATATTTCAAAATCGGTACCGTCAATTTTTATTTGAGAAATGTCCGCGTACAGCCGGACGAAAACACAGACTCATAGTATATTTAGTAAGTATGGACAATAATGTTACACATTTGAGTTGTTTTCAATCCATAGTAAGCGGGGTTATAATGTTGTTAAATTGCATAATATTACGTACCTGTTAAATTGCCATTGTAAAATGAAGTGGGTGGGAATGGTCGAAATACGTTATTTTTCACTTTGTATATTTTGTGGAAGACACTAAATAGTCGACGTATATACATTGGATATGTTCAATTGGCCCTACTAGACTACATTGACATTATTGATAAAATGAAAAAACGCCAACTTTTCATAAAGTTATTAACATGTATATTTTACCATTGAAATTGGGTGGGTGGGGTAATAAAACCTGTAAAATATGACTTCTACATTGTCAAATTTATTTCAATTGTATATTATTCTATTCCATGGTGTTCAAAATCTCGGAAAACGTACGAAAATACAATCTTATTCGAACAAAAGGATATAAGTTTATTAAAAAATGCGATTTTTCAAGATACTAAAAATACCGAGGGTGACATACTTGAAAATGGCGCCATATGTTCATCCATCGGGTTACAGAGTGCAGACAACGGATTAACACTCATAATTGAATGTAGTTTCAGGAAATATATGTCTGCAAAAATCCCACAGGGGGGGGAGGGTTTCGGTTATTGGCTCACGGGCTATTAAGAAGTTTGCCGGAGTTTCTCCAATCTTTTGTGTCCTGATAGGCACATTTCCTTATTACATATTATGTTATATCTCCTCATGTACCAGGTGGGTGGCAGGTGGGAGTATGCGATGGGTAATTTAACGATTGGGGTTCATCCTTACCGGAATTCAGACTGGAGACCTGGTTTGGCCCTCACATACGTCGCATTTTGTATGTGACAGTTGAATCTGGTTATACCCCTTATATGAGTATTACAATTATTCGTAATCATATTTTAGGGGAAGGGGACAAGTGACTTGGTGTGGTATGGACCTGGCACCAGGTCAGGTTATTCTAATTTCAGGGCTGAATATATTTTTTCTCGATGTAAATATTCCTATTCTGATTTTGGGATTTTGCCCCCAATGCAGCAGGTTAAAACAGGATCGAACTCGTTTGCCTGGCCTTACATAACCATAGCCATTAAACACCAATAAACAAACAAAACACTCCACATGTACCAGGCCCAGATCCACCAAACTTCACCCATGTCTTACTGACAGGTTGGGTCAGCACCCCGGTGTGTCTAGGCTGTGTCTGTGTGATGCTGTATTGCGTGTATGTCCCATATGCACAATTCAAGGCCATTGAAGATTTACATTCACGTTTTGCATTCAGCATTTGTGTTTAAATCTTGTTTTGCCAACAAGTAATTTACCCGTTGTTGGATTTTAATACTATTACCTACGAAATATGTCTTAGCATAATGCTTTTTGTTTGCATATATCCCGTGTCCAGAATCCCAAGCTAGAAATACGTATGAATTACCAGGTTCACCAAGAAATTTCTACTGTTTCTGAGTCGAGCCAAAATACTACAAGGTATTCTAATTATCAGGGCCCGGTTGCTCAAAGGTTCTGTTAGCTTAACAGACTGTTAAATCCTTAGCATTGCTAACATACGTTAAGCTAACATACGTTTAGAGCAACCGGGCCCAGGTAGTGTTTTATGCTAGATGATTGGTAAAAATAAATGTTTTCATTGAAAAGATTTGTCTATGTGATTATCACATAACGTCATTCGGTAACGTCATGTGACGCCTTTTACCTCCTGGTACATCTTTAGAAAGTTGTTGTGTCCTAGGTATGCGTATCTCGCTAATGCAGTAGATGTTTCTGACACAGTAATAGTCAGAGTGTATTTGATAATGCATAGCAAGTTAGCTGATACACACTGAGCCGGACATGAAATGGAACATCAGAGAAAGTGATACCCGGGTATGTGTGTCTAGATACGACAATTTACTGTCAGAGTAGGTCTAACAGCAATGTGCACGAATTACATACACATATCCTGCCTTTTCACCTGTTGACATTTGATATTTGTTTTTATGGTTGATACACCTCTCTTATACATTGATTAATTCATGACTTTCAGAATATGGAGTGTTATCTGATTGCGTTCCCACATGACTTTTCAGATTTAAAGTACAAGTGTCCACTATTTGTGTACATTTTATAACACATTTCAATGATTTATAATACTATTCATGTTTTCAGACACATTGAAATGATTCTTCCTTTAAAATTGGCCTGGAAACACTGTGTCGCTGAATTATTGATGTTGAACACATTCATCCATTTTACGAATTTTAGCCGATTACAAAAAATGACGTCATCAATAAACAGTGACATCACATATTGTATTGAAACTATCTGGTAAAGTAAATGTAGAATTGGAAAGACAGTCCACAGCTTGTTACACACTAAAAAGGAAACTGTTCAATATATGGAAATAAAAAAGTTACAGCAATATGAATTAGGTCCCCGTTTTTTTGGACACCCTGTATAATTATGGTCAATGCATTGCAAGTAACCAGGGGCCCGTTTCACTAATCTTCGTAAGACTAAAATGTTCGTAAGTGCAAAAGTGTGATAGACTGTAAATTTCTCATTAACAATGCTTTATTGTAAACAATTATTGGATTTACATTTATTGAGCGTAGGCTGCATCTGCAGCCTATGCACAATAAATGTAAATTCATTAATTGTCATTTGCAGACGATCCTAAATTTGCACTTACAAACATGTTAGTTGTACGCAGTTTAGTGAAACGGGCCCCTGATAAATACTGTATTCCACTGTGTGCGTGTAGGTGTGCGAGTTAATGGCCGGCCCCCTGGAGAGCTGTCGGAGCAGTCTCGTGTACAACGATGGCAAAGGTGTCCGGAACCTTGTGCTCTCCACCATCGGCCTCAAGGTATCTCGCTGCTCATACTGCGATAATCTGGGCCCAGTTTCTCATTACCTCTGTTAGCTTAAAAATGTATGTGTACATGATGAAACACTTGCCATGATTGTATCACACAGAACATGTATATCCTTATCAAGGACAGCCACTGACTTTGAAAATAGGAAAAACAGGGGGGAAATGCAGAAATTAATTCCATGCAGGAAAAAATCAGGGAGCTTGGCTAAAATAACCTAATATCAGAGGAAACATCAGGAAATTATAGTTTTTTGGCCATTAAATAACATTTAAGAAAAGCAAATTTCGTATGAATTGTAAGTATATATCAATTCAATCATATGCGTAAAATGGCAAATAATCTGTGAATGGCAGAAATATTATCAGGGAAAAATTGTGACGAATCTAGAAAAAATCGAGGAAATATCGGAATTTGTTTTTCAAATTTCTTTGGCCACCCTGCTTTCAGTCGGCAGTAGTGTGCTAACAGAACCCTAGATAGACCGACCATGTATGCCACACGCCCCATTTCTGCCATATACCACATGTGAGATTCAAATGGTCGGGCCCAATGTTTATCATACATGTGGCTGTGCTTGTGACTGTGACTGGAGAATCGGGGCTTATGAGATTTGTGACCAGTGTAGCTCCTGATCATGTTGCACACTCGTGATCTATATTGCTTGTTAGAAGCATGGCAGATGTTTCATTGATGGAATGGCGAACAATGCAGATCCTGATCAGACTGTGTGGATGCACAGGCTGATCTGGATCTACACTGGTCCCAAAACCCATAAGCCCCATTTCTCCAGTCACAGCCACATATGTCTTTAATTAATCCTAATAGTCTCCGTCCAAATTACTGTCTCTCTCAAATTGTTCACTGAAATTATTTTTCAACGTACATTCTTCATTTGTTTACGCGAAGTCCAGGGGACTGAGGAAAATAATTGTGAGTAATGAGAGTTATGATATAAGAAAACATATTTGGGACCAAAAAATTTGAATTATCAGTAGTTTGACTTAAGAGAGTTTGAGGTAACGATTGTAGACTATAACTGAAATTATTTTACAACATACATTTCCAGATTACTCCAACAACGCAAGATGTGTTCCGATTTGTGAACCGATCTCTTGTACAGGTACAGCAGCAGTCTCTAAATATAGACATCCTGGATATGTGTAAAACCTCGCTACAGAGACTCGTCGACCTTGACCTTGTGAAACAGACGTGTGACCCCGCACTTGACCCCGTGTCATATCAGTTGGAAGTGACCAGCCTGGGAAAAGCTACGTTTAAAGGTAATCAGCATTCTTTCATTGTTATTTCCCCCCCATCACAACAGGTGAAATATGGGATTTGACCCCGTTAACACGGCCTAAAATGAATGTCGACAGGTCGTTAAACACTATTAAATCAAATCTAATCTTTCATTGTTAGCTCTCAGACTCGGAGTTTGTATCTATTAAGACGATGTGCAATATCTCATGAAAAATATTTACAATATTTATTTTCCGTAATTGATGTCGAAAGTTGTCATAGCAAATGCGGAATACTCTTGCGCATTTGCCATGACAATTTCGTCGTCTTGACGTCATTTACAGAAAATAAAAAAAATTCTGTAAATATATTTTATAAAAAATAGCACATGTTTTTAGGTACAAAATCACATAGCGTTTCTCGTATGTGCCATTTCTGTTTTTTTTTCTTCAGAATTTTAAACTTGGGGTCGTTGTTTTGTCCACTGAATTATGTATTGTTCCCTATTTGTTTATCCATCCAATATATGTATCCATCCATGTGTTTATTCACCCGATGTATGTATTGTGCCGCATGTAGGGCCGGTGGACCCAGACTACGCGGGCCGGCTATACCGTGACCTGCGGCGGGCGGAGGACCCCCTTGTCGTGTCCAACCACCTCCACCTGCTGTACCTCGTCACACCGTACGACATGGTGGAGAATCTCGCCCCTGTCTGGTTCATCTACTTCCAACAGGTAACGAGATGTAATGCAGGGGCGTCAGAACAGGCCCAGCAGGTCCGGCGAGTGCCGCACCAATACTTTTGACAAAAATACAATTTTTATTGCAATATTTATAATTCATATATTCAATAAATTCCCGGTCACGAATGTAATATTAATAATATAAGAAAACATGAACTATGCATTTCCCATAGGATACTTTGAACATGGATTTTCCGGTTTTGTTTTTCGTGTCGGCTAGATCTCGTTTGATAATGTTTTCAGCATTTGTTCTCATTTCTCACCAAAAGTTTATGTTGTTACCACTCGGTTGAACCGTCTCGACGAGACGGTTCAACCGAGTGGTAACAACATACACTTTGGGTGTGTGGTGAGTGGGATCCCCGACCTTCGCCGAACCAATCTTATGATGCTTCCGACGTCCCTGTAGTGAGAGAATAAATAGAAGATATTCATATATGAGACACGCCATGTGATTTTTTACCTTAGGACAGCTGCGTAATTTCATGAAAAATGTTTTCAAAATTTACAATATTTTCCGTAAATGGTGTCGAATATGATTCCGCATGCAACTTTTGACTTTATTTATGAAAAATATTGTAAATTTTGTAAGCGTATTTAATGAAGTTACGCAGATGCTTGAAGGTAAAAAAATCACATGGCATGTCTCATATGTGGCTGTGACTGGGTAAATGGGGCTCCAGTGGAGCTCCTGATATCACACTCCAGTAGCCTAATAGTCATCTATATTGAATATGATAGGTGTTTCATTGATGGAATGGCGAGTGGTGTGAAATGTGCATATTTCACGATTGCCATTATGCATGAGGGCTATTCCAGGAAAAATTCTCTGGGGGGGTCGGACCGCACTTTTATTTTTGACCTGTGGGTGGGGGGTGTCCGACAAAATTAATTCCGGTTAGTTGTGGGGTCGGAAGCTATATTGTTCTTGTTGGTAGGGGGGTATTCAATTTACCTGATTCTTGTGTGGGGGGGGGGGTGTGCACTCATATAATTAATTCAATGCTGTGGGTGTTCGCGTCGATTAGAAAATTAGATTTTCGCTGCCTCACAGCTTATATTTCGTGTTATTCACAATGCATCATGCATTGTAAAACGCTCATGTCGATTGGCCAACAAAATGACACTTCCAAAATAGCGTCCAGTGAAAATTGCCGATAGATAATTACGTCCGGAAGCTGCAATTCGTACCAAGCGTTGTTCGTTCGCTTCCATTTCGCCACCGACGAATAAGACAAACACTTTCGGCGCGCCCGCATTTTCATGCGTCGTTCACGATCTTTTTGACAAATTGTTACGTACGCAAGGACGTGTTTCGGCAGAACACGGCAGCATCACATGTACATACCAGTGACGGATTCAGGGGGGGGGGGGGGGGCCTTCTTCAAATTCAGATTGTTTTTTTTACAAAATATTGAGCGTAGAATGCAGGAAATGGCTTCCTAAATTCAAACATTTTCCAGGGTAGCATGCCCCCGGACCCTCCTAGCCAACTCCCTCGCACCGCTCAGTCGACGAAGGAGCATACCTCGTTCAAGTTCCATGTGGCCCCCCACCCCCACCCCCCCCCCCCTTGGTGAAATCCTGGATCCGCCACTGCATACAGTACTTCTCAGCGCGATTTTTGCCTTCGTCCACCTGACCCCGTGATCAGATGGAGAGTGGACGTAAAACTTCCCACCGTGTCGGGTGGAAATCCCATTCGTACCGATGGAGAGGCAAAATCTGCACCGTGGGAACATTTCTAAGACCGAATCTGCCGCACACCGCGTTCCCCCTTGTTAACCCACGGCGCATCACCGTGCCAGTATACAGGTAATACCGACAGCGAGGAGAGCATTTATGGCCGAATTACTGGCGATTTGGTCCCCCTTCCCCCCCCCCCCCCCCCCCCCCACCCCCCCCCTCCCCGTGACCCACGAGTTAACACACGGCGCGTCACACTGCCAGCTTACAGGTCATCCTTCACGACGAGGAAACCTACTTTAAGTAATCGACGGAAATCGAGCGACCATACATATTTAAAATAACAGCCGCGACATAACGGCGGGAAAAGGTAAACGGCCTACGTGACAATTGACATTTTCTTCCAAGATTTTCGTGTTGTAATCGATCGCATTTTCCATCCACCATATGGAACCCGATACCAACCAACACATATTTCACGGAAATTGAGAGGATTAACATCTGCTACCAAACCTATTTTATTAAGGAATAAAACGAATATAAAGCATCAATATTTAGTTTTAGTAGACGATTCTAATGTGCTGCCAATATAGTTTTATTAAGAAATTAAAAATATGAAAAAAATATCTTTCAATTTCCTACAAGAACATGTTTTAACAAAACTTGAGAATCATCATAGGAGACGATTCTCATATGCACAGTGCAGTAAAAACATGTTTTGTTAAGACTATGTCGCGTTTTCGTTTTGAGATCTCAAGACCACGACCATTTTCGCGATCTCGACCCCTGCGCGAGATTGTAGCATGTCCCAAACACGACATGTATAAATCGAGACGATTCTCATCTGCTACCAAACATGTTTTATTGAGGAATAAAATGAATATAAAAGCATCAATATTTCTTCTATCAATATATCTCTTGGGAGACGATTTTCGTGTGCTGTCAAAATCCAAGAAGTCAAAGACATGTGACAACAATTTTTTTTACAAAACATTAAAATCGTCTACATAGACGATTCTCATGTGTTGCCAAAGCATGTTTTATAAAGACATCGGACAAATGTGAAAAGAATACATTGGTATTCCTTTACAAAAACATTTTTACAAACTATGAGAATCGTCTTAGGAGACGATTCTCATGTGCTGCCAAATCTTGCTTTTATAAAGATCTCGAACATAGGTGAAAATGCACAAGCTAATGCGTAAGACGCATCGATGACGTGAGCGACTAGAAAAAAATACATAGCGTGGTTTTGGTATGTTGTGTTTCCGCTGAATTCTAAAGGTCATTCACACTTTGCACGTGAAACTGGATTACCGACTGTTGATTGTAAACACCATCGGGTGTGCAGCTAGACCGAAAATGATATGTCGCAAATGTGCTAGTTTGGGATGGGCGGTATATTTGTTTTATGTTACAATCTCGCGTTTTTTTGCGATCTCGATCTCGCCTTCCACTTTTGGAAATATGATTTGCCCATGCATGTGTAATATATCATATTACTGTTGGACTTGCGTTCTACGAACGTACATGCATATAAACATGCTAGTTCGCAATGCGTTCTACGCACGTACGTGCAGGGTTAGCGCAAAACTCAATTTCAACTGTACATGTACACACACATAATGACATGAACAGACGTATTTCCAAAAGCGGAAGGCGACATCATGAAAAGGCCGAGGCGAAAACGCGGCATCGCGGTCTCGAAAACACGAGATAGCCAGGCGAAAACGCGAACATTAATAAAATAGAATCTCACGTTTTTGCCTCGCGATTTGGTCTTCGCGATCTTGTGTATATATATATATATATATATATGTTGACGATGCGATCCAGTAATCAATAACACGTATCGAAATGTGTTGGGTTTTTTTTTTTGCTCAATAAACGTGTATTGGCAGCACATTAGAATCGTCTCTTAAGACGATTATCATGTTTTGTCAAATTATGTTTTTGTTGTCAAGAAATATAAATGTTTGTCCACATTTGTCCTATTAATTAATAAAAACATGTTTTTGCAGCACATGAGAATCGTCTCCTAAGACAATGTTTACGTGTCCTATACCTCGCGATTTCGAGCTTTGGAGACGAAGACGTGAACTTCTATCATATTCAATCTCGCGTTTTGCAACCTTGCCGCGCGTGTTTTTGCTTCGCGATCTTTCATGCGTGTTGGAATTGCGTTCTACATGCATGAGCAAAACGAATCCGAATGTTCTGTCTGTAACGCAGTGATAGTCTCCCCAAGTTACAGACAGAACATTTGGGTTAGAGCAAAACTTATTTTCAAAATTTTAGAAAACGATTCTTATTTTGTTTTATTGTTGATAAATGTGTTTCGAGTATGCTGCACCCCCTGCGTACGGGCCTTTCGTAACCTGTGTCGGTTGTCGTATTATTTTGAGTGGCTGACGGGGACGAGTTGGTCGAAGGGTGAAACGGAGGCCGGTCATTAAATTAACGAATACTAACGGGACCGATACGATTTCTAATTACTTCTAATAATGACACTTTCCATTTACTGATCGGTTGGCAATGGATGCTTATGACCGCATTTACATGTACAGTTCAGGCCCGTAGCCAGACCTGTTTGAAGGGGGGAGGCGTCGTTTCGAAGGCCCAATGGACTCGAGGTATCTAGGGCGGTCTAAAAAATTGGACCTCGAGGCGGGGGGGGGGGGGGTCATCCGACCACCCCCCCACCCCCCCCACCCTCCGGCTACTGGCCTGCAGTTACAGTACATTTAGATTGGGAATACAATAGTTATCATATCTAAATAATGATCGTGTTGTCTGTAAACCGCGTATTTCTGGATGCGCCGGTGCATAACGACATGGTAAATAATTCAGTACTGGTGGTAGGGGGGTTTTACCTAAATTCAGTGCTGTTGGTAGTGGGGAACAGCTACATATCAGTGCTGTTGGTTGTGGGGACGAGACATAATTCAATTCTGTGGGTGCGGGGGTCAAAAAAAAAGTGCGGTCCGACCCCCCCAGAGAATTTTTCCTGGAATAGCCCTGAGTTAAATATGGACATTTCACACCACAAGATTAACAAATGTGTCATATTTGTTAAAAAATATTCTATTTATTATATACCCCACCAAGCAAAGTACGGGTAGGCAGGTTTTTAGACTGTGTATGGTAAGACATGTGTGCTGGCCTATGTTGGCTTGGCTGGTGCGTATATGAATATAGATACCGGAAGTGCTGATATTCCAAAGTTA
The DNA here is from genome assembly GCA_029237695.1 of Conchocele bisecta. Lineage (NCBI taxonomy): Eukaryota > Metazoa > Mollusca > Bivalvia > Lucinida > Thyasiridae > Conchocele > Conchocele bisecta. Next base: position 48,681,683 of record CM055272.1, on the reverse strand, counting down.
CATTGTTATGATATCTCAACAAAAATTATTTATTTTCATCGATGAGAACATATAACTTTTATTATCCGCTTGCCGATACGTGCGTGCGTTAGTAACACCTTCAATTTTCAATAACTCATGAACCGATTCACGATTTTGATAATGTTTGGCCAGAATGTGGGTCTTTGTTCGGCATGCAGCCCATGTCCGGCCGCCCGAGGTCAAGGTCACTGAGGACTTCTGTTCACCTTGTTTGTAAGGCAAAAATGTTAAGAAAAACTATTATCAAGGCTGCCAGCGAGGGGATAAGCTTAGTTTTATTTGTGTTATTCAAAATGTCTTTGATGTTTTGTTATTAATTTCCAGATGAACTCACTAGACGCTGCCGAGCTGAAGGTAGCTTCGCTGATTGGCGTACCAGAATCTTATATTGCAAAGAGGGCCTCACAACAGAAATGTAAACAGGTGAGCCTTTGTCGGCTGATGTTTACTTATTTTCTACTTGTCTGAACAAAAACATGATTTGATAGCACTGTCAAATCATTTCCAATGGAAATAATTCTATAGTGCTGCCAAAACATGATTTTATCAAGTAGGAATATAAGATATGAAACAACAGCAGACAACAATTTTCGTGCCCTGCATTCTAAAGGTCAAGTCGCCATCCAGAAAGGCATTGAGAGGTAACCACATACCCTGTACTGGGTATTAATCCTTAGAAGGCGGGAACCGAAAATTGTCGTCTGCTGTTGTTTCTTATTTTGTAATTTCTCTAAATTTAATCATGGTTTGGCAGCATTTAGAATAATTTCCATTGGAAATGATTCTCAAATGCTGTCAAAGCATGTTTTTGATAAGAAAAATGGAAAATAAACAGCAGATGACAAATTTTAATTCAGCACTGTAAGAGTTAAAGAAGACAACTGCAACTGGAATAAGCGTGCATGCAGAAAAGTTTAACTTAAAAATGTTTATGCCTCAATAATTCCAGCACAAAAATATTTACACAATTCCCTAACATTTGATTGGCCCGTACCAAATCTCTGTCCAAAATTTATATCCCAGTAAACTCCCACACCGAACTACTTTCCGTAACCGTGATGCGCAGTTAAAATAATTCTTAAGAAAACGGAAAATAAACACATTTTCTTGATTAATTTTTATTTAAATGCTGGAATTATAAGGAATGAATGGCATTTTTGTGGAATTTATCGGGGATATACACTTGGAAAAGTCGCAGGAATACTGGACGAGGCCTTCCGGCCTTCGTCCGGTATTCCCGCGACTTTTCCAAGTTTATACCCCGATAAATTCCACAAAAAGGCCATTCATTCCTATAATAAATTCTTGAAAATGTTCTTTATCCCTATACTGACCTGTGTTTCAGAAGGTGGACGAGTTCACGGTGAATCGGTTCTACCTGACCTTGATGCTGTACGACCTCTGGAAGCAGAAGTTGGTCTGGGACGTAGCCGAGAAGTTTCAACAACAACGAGGCTTCATCCAGAATCTTCTGTCCAGTGCTGCGAGCTTCGCTAGTTGTGTATACCGCTTCTGTCAGGTACGGTGTATGGCCTTCCAACATTGACAAATTCATCATTTGCGAGGAGGCTTTATGCAAACTTTGGTACATGTTTTAACAATGAGATTTTATCCAGAATATGCTGTATAGTTCCTCGAGCTTCGCTAGTTGTGTGCTAGTATATCATTTTATATCATATCCTATTGCAATGTTAACAAATTCACATTTTGAGAGGAGGCTTTATGCAAAATTAAACAGCGAGGCTTCATCCAGAATCTGTCTAGTGCTGCGAGATTCGCTAGTGGTAAATACCATCTCTGTCAGGCATGGTTTGTGACCTTTCAAAGTTAACAGATTTATCTGTAATTTGAGAGGGAATGTATGAAAATCTACTGATAGGTTTCAACAACCAGACTGTATATTGAATATCTACTGTATACTGCTAGCTTGCTAGCTGTGTAGACCACATCTATCAGCTACCGTTTGTGACATTGCGCCGGCAGATACGGTTATATCGGGTAACTTGCCATGCTTTGACTGAATACACGCTGACTGGTAACACATTGTCATATCCTGCACTGACTAGATACAAACATCCGGGTCACAACCACTTATTCTGACATTCCATTGGTCGTACGGTGTCGCATGACGCTATCCAATGAAGTCGGTGTTATGACGCAACGTAAACTAGTTCACTTTCTTTTCAACAAAAACCCTGCTATTTTTGCCCATTCTCTAGCATAAAACGTTACCTGATAAATAGAATACCGGGCTCGTGCCTTTAGATTTGAAGTTTATCAGGCTCGGTTCAGAAACATTAGGCATTCCTCGGCGAGCATTGGCTTTCTAACTCATTTCCTAACCATGCCTGATAAATGTTGATATCAAATATACTAACCTGATACACTCTATGTTGAAGGCCTCCTGCTTGCCATCTCTGATAAACATAACGGTTTCTCTAACTAGAGTAATGGGTCTGCGGGCCGTTTCACTAAACTTTGTACACCTAAAATGTTCGTGAGTGCAAAATTATGATAGTCTGTAAATTTCACATTAGCAATGCTTTCTTGTAAACAATTATTGGATTTACATTTATTGAGCATATCTTGGAGCTCGATGAGGATCCAAACTGTAGAAACATGACATATGTGATTAATTTACTAAATAGTGAAGAGTGTAGACACTGATCAGACTGTTTTGTCTACACTGGTGGCAAAGGCCAACAGCCCCATTTCTCGAGTCACAGCCAATGCATTAATCATGCTCTGTTCCTGCCAATCAACTGCATGATTTCAAGTACACATCTGGAGAGATGTAGTCTCGCCCCCCAGAATGACATAGGGTCAGAGTGTTGGTTGAAAAAATAATTGTTAACCAAAAGTGGTCGCTTAAAAAAGTTATTCTCTTGACAGAAATCTGGATATTAGTACGTCTGAATTTGTTAAAGGCGCAGGCAAAAAGGCGCTGGGCGCCATGCCTTATTCCTACGTACACGAAACACTAACATGCTCCATGAGTTCATACCGGCTCCTATTATTCTCTGTCTAGGAACTGGAGGAGTTTTGGGCATACCAGGCGTTATTGGGAGACTTCGTCAAGCGGCTGTCGTACTGTGTCACTGCCGAGCTTATACCGCTCATGGAAATACCCGGAGTGAAACTGGTAACGTTATAGTCGACCATGTCATAGCATCACATCCTTGTTTATCACCATACATATTTTCGTTCAGCGCATGAACTATATTGTTTGGAGGATGGGAGGGTATGTGTATCATGATAGCCAATTTCATACTCAATATACACATATTTTCTGCTGGAAAAAATACTATTTTAGTTATTTCTCGCCAAAAGTATAATTTTTGGTTTATGTTGTTACCACTCAGTTGAACCGTCTCATTCTTGTCTGTGCATTAAATGAAACAATTACATAGAGGTGAAGTGAAACATCCTACATTACAGTTTGTTATCTGTATTTAAATTGATTTAGGTCTATACAAGTTCTAACCATTTTCACCTTTATATACATACAGGGTCGTGCACGGCTGATGTACAAGGCTGGGTATAAGACCCTGGGGGCCGTAGCCAATACTGACCCAGAGATGTTGGTCAAGGCTGTCGAACACCTGCCCCGGAAAGTTGCAAGGCAGATAGTCGCCTCATCCAAGGTACAGATCTGCACATTGACTGAATAGACATATGTGGCGTGGCGGTGACTGGAGAAATGGGGCTTATGGGTTTTGAGACCAGTGTAGATCCAGATCAGCCTGTGCGGATGCACAGGCTGATCAGGATCTGCACTGTTTGCCATTCCATCACTGAATCACCCGTCATGCTTCTAACAAGCAATATAGATCGTTATCAGGCTACAGTAGTGTGCTATTTGATCCGGAGCTAAACTTATCGTAAATCCCATAAGCCCCATTTCTCCAGTCACATGAGTAACTCCCATTTTTTACTTCAGAAAATCATCCCATATTATATTTCCCATTTAACTTGTGATCCAAGATGTTGGTATCCTTAAAGGCACTGGATCACTGAAAGTCGTGAAATAACTAATAAAACTAATTTATTTGTGTTAACCCTTCGACACTACAGCCCTCTGTAGTGGTGTTTCCAAACTGTTGAATTATTATACCCACTTTTTTTGTAAAAAAAAACGGGTATATTGTTTTCGTCACGGGTGTCCGTCCGTCCGTACGTCCGTACGTCCGTCCGTACGTCCGTCACGTTTCTTGTAACTCGAAAAACTTTTTCACCTTCATACCTACGCGCCTGATATTTGGTAGTAGCTTCGTTATCATGTGCAGATGCGCAAAGTGAATTTGGATTTTTGATCCGACCCTCCATCATGGATTATCTCCCCCTTTCGGACTCAGAATTTCCCATTTTTTCCTCGTAACTCGAAAAACTTTTTCACCTTCATACCTACGCGCCTGATATTTGGTATGTAGCTTCGTTATCATGTGCAGATGCGCAAAGTTAATTTGGATTTTTGATCCGACCCTCCATCATGGATTATCTCCCCCTTTCGGACTCAGAATTTCCCATTTTTTCCTCGTAACTCAAAAAACTTTTTCACCTTCATACCTACGCGCCTGATATTTGGTATGTAGCTTCGTTATCATGTGCAGATGCGCAAAGTGAATTTGGATTTTTGATCCGACCCTCCATCATGGATTATCTCCCCCTTTCGGACTCAGAATTTCCCATTTTTTCCTCGTAACTCGAAAAACTTTTTCACCTTCATACCTACGCGCCTGATATTTGGTATGTAGCTTCGTCATCATGTGCAGATGCACAAAGTGAATTTGGATTTTTGATCCGACCCTCCATCATGGATTATCTCCCCCTTTCGGACTCACAATTTCCCATTTTTTCCTTGTAACTCGAAAAACTTTTTCACCTTCATACCTATATACCCACTTTTTTTGTAAAAAAAAACGGGTATATTGTTTTCGTCACGGGTGTCCGTCCGTCCGTACGTCCGTACGTCCGTACGTCCGTACGTCCGTACGTCCGTCCGTACGTCCGTCACGTTTCTTGTAACTCGAAAAACTTTTTCACCTTCATACCTACGCGCCTGATATTTGGTATGTAGCATCGTTATCATGTGCAGATGCGCAAAGTGAATTTGGATTTTTGATCCGACCCTCCATCATGGATTATCTCCCCCTTTCGGACTCAGAATTTCCCATTTTTTCCTCGTAACTCGAAAAACTTTTTCACCTTCATACCTACGCGCCTGATATTTGGTATGTAGCTTCGTTATCATGTGCAGATGCGCAAAGTTAATTTGGATTTTTGATCCGACCCTCCATCATGGATTATCTCCCCCTTTCGGACTCAGAATTTCCCATTTTTTTCCTCGTAACTCAAAAACTAAAAACTTTTTCACCTTCATACCTACGCGCCTGATATTTGGTATGTAGCTTCGTTATCATGTGCAGATGCGCAAAGTGAATTTGGATTTTTGATCCGACCCTCCATCATGGATTATCTCCCCTTTCGGACTCAGAATTTCCCATTTTTTTCCTCGTAACTCGAAAAACTTTTTCACCTTCATACCTACGCGCCTGATATTTGGTATGTAGCTTCGTCATCATGTGCAGATGCGCAAAGTGAATTTGGATTTTTGATCCGACCCTCCATCATGGATTATCTCCCCCTTTTCGGACTCACAATTTCCCATTTTTTCCTTGTAACTCGAAAAACTTTTCACCTTCATACCTACGCGCCTCATATTTGCTATGTAGCTTCGTTATCATGTGCAGATGCGCAAAGTGAATTCGGATTTTTGATCCGACCCTCCATCATGGATTATCTCCCCCTTTCGGACTCACAATTTCCCATTTTTTCCTTGTAACTCGAAAAACTTTTTCACCTTCATACCTACGCTCCTGATATTTGGTATGTAGCTTCGTTATCATGTGCAGATGCGCAAAGTGAATTCGGATTTGGATCCGACCCTCCATCATGGATTATCTCCCCCTTTCGGACTCACAATTTCCCATTTTTTCCTTGTAACTCGAAAAACTTTTTCACCTTCATACCTACGCGCCTGATATTTGGTATGTAGCTAACGGGTATATTGTTTTCGTCACGGGTGTCCGTCCGTCCGTACGTCCGTACGTCCGTCCGTACGTCCGTCACGTTTCTTGTAACTCGAAAAAAACTTTTTTCACCTTCATACCTACGCGCCTGATATTTGGTATGTAGCTTCGTTATCATGTGCAGATGCGCAAAGTGAATTTGGATTTTTGATCCGACCCTCCATCATGGATTATCTCCCCCTTTCGGACTCAGAATTTCCCATTTTTTCCTCGTAACTCGAAAAACTTTTTCACCTTCATACCTACGCGCCTGATATTTGGTATGTAGCTTCGTTATCATGTGCAGATGCGCAAAGTTAATTTGGATTTTTGATCCGACCCTCCATCATGGATTATCTCCCCCTTTTCGGACTCAGAATTTCCCATTTTTTTCCTCGTAACTCGAAAAACTTTTTCACCTTCATACCTACGCGCCTGATATTTGGTATGTAGCTTCGTTATCATGTGCAGATGCGCAAAGTGAATTCGGATTTTGGATCCGACCCTCCATCATGGATTATCTCCCCCTTTCGGACTCACAATTTCCCATTTTTTCCTTGTAACTCGAAAAACTTTTTCACCTTCATACCTACGCGCCTGATATTTGGTATGTAGCTAACGGGTATATTGTTTTCGTCACGGGTGTCCGTCCGTCCGTACGTCCGTACGTCCGTCCGTACGTCCGTCACGTTTCTTGTAACTCGAAAAACTTTTTCACCTTCATACCTACGCGCCTGATATTTGGTATGTAGCTTCGTTATCATGTGCAGATGCGCAAAGTGAATTTGGATTTTTGATCCGACCCTCCATCATGGATTATCTCCCCCTTTCGGACTCAGAATTTCCCATTTTTTCCTCGTAACTCGAAAAACTTTTTCACCTTCATACCTACGCGCCTGATATTTGGTATGTAGCTTCGTTATCATGTGCAGATGCGCAAAGTTAATTTGGATTTTTGATCCGACACCCTCCATCATGGATTATCTCCCCCTTTCGGACTCAGTAATTTCCCATTTTTTCCTCGTAACTCGAAAAACTTTTTCACCTTCATACCTACGCGCCTGATATTTGGTATGTAGCTTCGTTATCATGTGCAGATGCGCAAAGTGAATTTGGATTTTTGATCCGACCCTCCATCATGGATTATCTCCCCTTTCGGACTCAGAATTTCCCATTTTTTTCCTCGTAACTCGAAAAACTTTTTCACCTTCATACCTACGCGCCTGATATTTGGTATGTAGCTTCGTCATCATGTGCAGATGCGCAAAGTGAATTTGGATTTTTTGATCCGACCCACCATCATGGATTATCTCCCCCTTTCGAACTCACAATTTCCCATTTTTTCCTTGTAACTCGAAAAACTTTTTCACCTTCATACCTACGCGCCTCATATTTGCTATGTAGCTTCGTTATCATGTGCAGATGCGCAAAGTGAATTCGGATTTTTGATCCGACCCTCCATCATGGATTATCTCCCCCTTTCGGACTCACAATTTCCCATTTTTTTCCTTGTAACTCGAAAAACTTTTTCACCTTCATACCTACGCTCCTGATATTTGGTATGTAGCTTCGTTATCATGTGCAGATGCGCAAAGTGAATTCGGATTTTGGATCCGACCCTCCATCATGGATTATCTCCCCCTTTCGGACTCACAATTTCCCATTTTTTCCTTGTAACTCGAAAAACTTTTTCACCTTCATACCTACGCGCCTGATATTTGGTATGTAGCTTCGTTATCATGTGCAGATGCGCAAAGTGAATTCGGATTTTTGATCCGACCCTCCATCATGGATTATCTCCCTCTTTCGGACTCAGAATTTCCCTATTTTTTCATTGTAAGTCGAAAAACTTTCTCACCTTAATACCTACATTTCTGATATTTGATATGTAGCTTCGTTATGATGTGCAAAGTGAATTCCGATTTTTTATCGGACCTTCCATCATGGATTATCTCCCCCTTTCGGACTTAGAATTTCACTATTTTTCCTCGTAGGTCGAAAAACTTTTTCACCTTAATACCTACGCGTCTGATATTTGGTTCGTAGCTTCGTTTTGATGTGCTGATGCGCAAAGTGAATTCGGATTTTTTATCCGACCCTCCATCATGGATTACCTCCCCCTTTCGGACTTAGCATTTGGGGAAAGTGGGTATATTGCGATGGCGCGCCATCGACTTTTTCTAGTTGTACTTTGTAACACTTAGGTGAGGGCTGTAACTAATGTTGAGAGAACTTGTAGCCCGAGCCTATTGTATTTATATGCAATAAACTATGTTTAAACTAGTAGATCCAGATGAGTCGGCTCATACAGAGCCGTCTCGGGAGTATCTGCATTATTGTCGTATTTTTAGAATAAGAAAAAACACACCCCTTTTCATATATGGACTAGTGTGAAAATCCTTTTGTGATGATTGGATTTGTTGGAATATTAACACATCAAAATCCATTTCAGTTATTTAGGGGTGAAAGGGTTGATTGAATTTTGTGGCATCGTTTCAGTTGTTGCTGAACGAGAAAGCAGACGCGATGATGGAGGAAGTGGAGCAGCTGGTTTCTGTCCCACAAGGCTTTGCTGTCACCATGGCGACCACGGATGTGCTCGATTCAGTTGTCACCAGTACGCCAGAAATGTCGCAGGATTCCGTGACTAGTCAAACAAGTCAACAGTGATTGCTTTAACCCTTACACTGCTGACTTAAATATTGTCGTCTGCTGTTATTTTCTATTTCTCTCATTAAAAACATGATTTGACAGCAATTTAGAATCATTTCCATTGGAAATGATTCTAAAGTGCTGTCAAACCATGTTTTTATTGATAAAGAAGGCAAAACATAAAGCACCAGCAGACGACAATATCCGTGTGCAGCTGTCTAAGGGTTAATCTCTCTGGGACCACTGGTCATTTTTTAGTGTCTTTGAGTAAAAAAAGTTCATCAAAGTCCTAGCCTAGTCCTAATGGACGAGAACTGAAACAGTGATTATCCTATGTATCAGATGTAACAGAGATTCTGACCACTTTGACAAACCGGAGAAGACTATTCAATAATAATAATAATACATGTAGTCTACTTGGGGTCATTTCTCATAGACACACCATGCGATTCTGTACATATTAAAGAACATGTGCAATATCTCGTGGAATATTTACAATATTTTCCGTAAATGACGTTGAAAGTTGATGAAATTTTCATAGCAAATGCGGAAATTCATTCCGCATTTGCTATGAAAGTTTTGTCATCATTCAATTTCATTTACAGACCATTGCAGCTATTCATCTATCTGTCTAAAGATACTGCTTTCATGCCACTTGCGGCTATTATGAGCAGGTATTTATTTCATATATACATGTACATACAATTTCAAATACAATACAAACTAGAGCAGCTTGAGCTGCATCAACGGTTTGAGCCTCAAACATTGATTTCATGTGTAACTAAGCTTTAGCCCAAGGTGTAAACTATCGGTTGCAAAAAGAATTCCTGAAGTTTTAGAATGAACAGTCCAACATTATTGTGTTCGCATCATCACACCGATGTGGGGCCGGTTAGCTTAGAGGTAGAGCGATGGGCTCGGAGCGAGGGATACCGGGTTCGATCCTCAGCCGCCCCGTGCAGGCACCGGGGCGGGATCAACTGATCCTGAGAATAGTGCTGCAGTAGCCATTACTCGTCGTAAAAGGCGACTAAACTGGCTTAACGATTGGGTTCATACTTTCCGGAACCCACTATACCGGATTTGGCCCTCGTGTACATTTTTGGCTTTCTTGTATGTGAGTGTTGAGTCAGGCTATGCCCCATATATAAAAGTAAGATTAGCGCTAATCCTATTACTTTTAGGGGATGGGATAAATGATGCTGGTGTGGCGAGGGCCTGGCACCAGATCAGGTTGTTCTAATTTCAGGACTGAATATATATTTTGATTGTAAATATTGAGTTCTGAAGTTGGGATTTACCCCCCTCGGACAGGTGGATACGGGACTCGACCCCGTTGACCCGTCTGCGTGTAGACTCCCTGAGGCTTGTACCTCTATGTCAGAAAAGCGGACGTTAAACCCTATTCACTCACTCACTCACTCGATCCTCAGCCAAAGATTTAGCTAAAGGACAGAAATATCGACTACAGCAAAAACAATTGAAATCGAATGATAAATAACGAAGCTGACGTCACATCCGTTTGCTCTATTTTGAAAACTTGAAAAAATACGTTCATCTTTGACATCGAATAGAGCCGTAAGTAGTCAAGATATAGCTCTGAAAATTATCATCTCTCATGCGGCTGACACTCCCCTATCACCCTGGCAAGAAATTATGTTGCTGACAGTACTGTACAAATTGGAAAACGTTTGTAAAGACCACCCGTTATCAGCCGAAATTCGGCAAAATCGTTGAAAAGTATGTACATTTTTCAACTTCAAATGCATATAGCTCTTTTATTTGAGCAGACAGCCGAAAACTGTCAGCGAATCTGAGATAGACAATTTTGTCAGCTTTCCGATACAAAAAGAATTCTTGAAATCGGTTGGAAAATAAGGAAGTTATAGGAAGTATGACGTCACTTCCGTTTTCGTGGGAAGTAGCATTAACAGATATCTGAAAATCTCTGAGTCTCTGCTCACACTTGATCCGAATCGGCATGCAAAATTTGAAGTCGATCCGACCAGCGGTTTGGTGTAGATGGAGGGAGCCCGTAAGTCAGCGGATGATTATTTTTCGATAGTTATCGCCCCTAAATTGCAGTTTACGCCATTTGTAAATACACCTAATAATAAAACGGAAATTACATATGTGCAATATTCCGCCAGTGAAGTTTTCGTTTGTTTTTCACCATAGGCCGGGCACAAAGCGGGAAAGTTTTTAGCTAAATGACTGAAATATCGACCGCAGCAGGAATTTTGAAATCTATTGATAAATAACGAAGCTGACGTCACATCCTCCGTTTGCTCTATTTTGAAAACTTGAAAAAAAAATGAAAAAAAGACGTTCATCTTTGACATCCAATAGAACCGGAAGTAGTCAAGATAGAGCTCTGAAAATTATCATCTTTTATGCGCCCTGACCACTCCCCTATCACACTGGCAAGGAAATTAGTTGCTGACATTACTGTACAAATTGGAAAACGTTTGCAAAGACCACCCGTTATCAGCCGAAATTCGGCAAAAATTCGGCAAAATAAAATCGTTGAAAAGTATGTACATATTTCAACTTCAAATCCCTATAGCTCTCTTATTTGACCAGATAGCCGAGAACTGTCAGCGAGGTCGAGATAGAGAATGTTCTCAGCTTTCCAATGCAAAAATAATTTTTGAAATCGGTTGGAAAATAAGGAAGTTATAGAAAGTTATAGAAAATATGACGTCACTTCCGGTTTCGTGGAAAGTGGCATTAAGATATTTCTGAAAATCTCTGAGTCTCTGCGCACACTTGATCCGAATCGGCATGCACAATTTGAAGTCGATCCGACCAGCGGTTTGGGCTGTAGCCTGAACGGCTGAATAAAAAAAAAAAAAAAAAAAAAAACCAACGAATACAATAGGTTTTCGGCGCAGCTGAAAGCCGCCTCAAACCTAATAATTAGCCGGTACCCATTTACAACTGGGTGGACTGAAGCAGAGTGGATAAAGTGTCTTGCTCAAGAACACAACGCACACCTCCGGTGAGGCTCGAACCCGAGCAATACCCATTGCATACTCCCCAACTGCCATCCACTCGCCAGTCCGACGTGCCCACTAGACACCCTCCTGCAGCCTGATTATCAATTTAAATAATTAATTGTTAGAGATGGTGTGTGTTTCACTGACTGAAGGGTGAATGGTGCAGACCCAGGCCGGATATTCTGTATGGACAATGGTTCAAGTCCCATTTCTCCAGGCACAGCCAAATATAATGATCTTGTACTGTCACCTTGTCTGTATGGATATACAGGTGTATTTATGACGGTAACATTTGAGACACATGTGATTTTGTATTTCATGACATATTTACAAAAACTGATATTTTCTGTAAATTATGTTGAAAGATGAAGAAATTTTCATAGCAAATGCGGAATTCAATTCCGCATTTGCTATGAAAATTTCATCAACTTTCGATGTCATTTACGGAAAGTATCATGAAAAATAATTATCGTGAATTGTAAATATTTTTCAGAAAATATTGCACAATTCATGTTCTTGGGTACAATATGACGAGGCATGTCTCATTTGTAGAAGTATTTATGTATTTATGTATTTATGATTCATGTGTGGGATGAAATATTTATTGCTGCAGGAGGTAGTGAGGGGCAAGGAATGCCATTATATGCGATTGGCTCTGGCAAAAGGATGCTTATTTAGCTTATTGCTATTGCGGTCCACTAAACACCCTCCTGCAGCCTAATAATTAATTGTTAGAGATGGTGTGTGTGTCACTGACTGAAGGGTGAATGGTCCAGACCGGATATTCTGGATGGACAATGGTTGAAGTCCCATTTCTCCAGGCACAGCCTCATATAATGATCTTGTACTGTCACCTTGTCTGTATGGATATACATGTGTATTTATGACGGCAACATTTGAGACACACCATGTGCAATTTTTCGTGACATATTTACAGAAACTGTGATATTTTCTGTAAATGACGTTGAAAGATGAAGAAATTTTCATAGCAAATGCTATGAACATTTCATCAACTTTCGATATCATTTACGGAAAGTATCGTAAATATAAATTATCGTGAATTGTAAATATTTTTCAGAAAATATTGCACAATTCATGTTCTTAGGTTCAATATGACGAGGCATGTCTCATTTGTAGAAGTATTTATGATTCATGTGTGGGATGAAATATTTATTGCTGCAGGAGGTAGCAGGGGCAAGGAATGCCATAATATGCAATTGGCTATTGGCTATGACAAAAGGGTGCTTATTTAGCTTACGACTAGTGCAGCAACCAGTCAATAGAGAGCAATGTAAGCTCTGATCCGACTGCACTGATTTGCAACATTAGTAAAATCTAAATTTGGTTTATTTACATCGCCCATCGATAAATGCCGAGGCACAGCTGTCAATCATCTGGTGTCCAGTTTAACTTTGCGGCAAATATCAAAGGAAATAACAATAACAGTGTCAATTGCTGTTCAGAGTAATTATCAACTTCTCACAATTAGCTCTATCAGGCAGAGGTGACGACAGGTGTCGGATTACATAGGCATTTTTAAGCACTAATGGGTTGCTGGGTTATGTAAGTGTGTCGGATTACATAGGCATTTTTAAGCACTAATGGGTTGCTGGGTTATGTAAGTGTGTCGGATAACAGAATTAGCATGTGTCTGAATACGTTAACTATTTTACATGGAAACAAATGGGCGGGACTTGTTGACTGTGTCGGAATAAGCAGTGTGTTGGTATACCCAGGTGTCGGATTAATCACATTTTCACTGCACCTGCGAAGTAGATTTGTATTGTATTTCTCAATATGTTGTTTAGTATAAGATCAACTTATTGTCGAGCCCACTTGCGGAAAGCGAGACATAGTGATCACAATGACGTCCGGGTGTCCGTGCGTCCGAAATCTGCGTTAAAGTTTTTAAATACCTTATATCTCTGCAGTCCTAAGTAACATTGACTTGAAACTTCATATGCTTATTAGTCATGATCCATATATTCATGATGTATCCCACTCATGCGGCCCCTGTGCCCAAGGTCAAATGACTTTTAATAGAAGTTTGTGTTCCGAAATCTGTGTTAAAAGTTTTTAAATACCTTGTATCTCTGCAGTCCTAAGTGCCCCGTGCAGGCACCGGGGCGGGATCAACTGATCCTGAGAATAGTGCTGCAGTAGCCATTGCTTGTCGTAAAAGGCGACTAAACTTGGCTTAACGATTGGGTTCATACTTTCCGGAACCCACTATACCGGATTTGGCCCTCATGTACATTTTTGGCTTTCTTGTATGTGAGAGTTGAGTCGGGCTATGCCCCATATATAAAAGTAAGATTAGCGCTAATCCTATTACTTTTAGGGGATGGGATAAATGATGCTGGTGTGGCGAGGGCCTGGCACCAGATCAGGTTGTTCTAATTTCAGGACTGAATATATATTTTGATTGTAAATATTGAGTTCTGAAGTTGGGATTTACCCCCCTTGGACAGGTGGATATGGGACTCGACCCCGTTGACCCGTCTGCGTGTAGACTCCCTGAGGCTTGTACCTCTATGTCAGAAAAGCGGACGTTAAACCCTATTCACTCACTCACTCACTGCAGTCCTAAGTCACATTGACTTGAAACTTCATATGCTTATTAGTCCTGATCCATATATTCATGATGTATCCCACTCATGCGGCCCCTGTGCCCACGGTCAAATGACTTTTAATAGAAGTTTGTGTTCCAAAATCTGTGTTAAAAGTTTTTAAATACCTTATATCTCTGCAGTCCTAAGTCACATCGACTTGAAACTTCATATACTTATTAGTCATCATCCATATATTCATGCTGTATCCAACTCATGCGGCCCCTGTGCCCAAGGTCAAATGACTTAGAAGCGTGCGTTCCGAAATCTGCGTTAAAGTTTTTAAATACCTTATATCTCTGCAGAACTAAGTCGCATTGACTTGAAATTTCCTATGCTTATTAGTCATCATCCATATATTCATTCTGTGTCCCACTCATGCGGCCCCTGTGCCTCTATGTCAAGGTCAAATGACTTAGAAGTTTGCGTTAAAGTTTCCGTCAAAATTTGCGTTAAAGTTTTCATATACCTACTATCTCTGTAACCGTAAGTCAGATTTGCTTGAAACTTTGTATGCTTATTGGTCATCAAACTTCAAATAAATACACTCTGAGACCATCAAATGCCTCGGCGGGCTCGACATGCGGGCCACGGCCATCCTCGTTATTGGGTGGTGGTGTAAATTAACGGACCCACGTCTTAGGATGGAATGAGCCTATCAAAATATATGAACATTTCCTTCCAAGAGGTCTTCTGTTGTTCTATATACCTACATATGCATTGCCCGAGTGCTTGCAAGCTCACATAACACCATATGGGACACGCCACGTGATTTTGTACCTTAGAACATGTACGATATCTCATGAAAAATATTTACAAACTTTTTGTCAATGACGTTGAAAATTGACGAAATTCATAGCAAGCGACATATTCATGAAAATGCGGAATAAAAATTCCGCATTCCGCATTTGCATGAATATGTCACTTTTTGACGTCCTTTACAGAAAATATCACAATTTCTGTAATCATTATATGAAAAATTGCATATGTTGTACAATGGCTGAATAAGGGGGATATACATGAATGCATCCAACAGGCTGATCAGGAGCTATACTGGTCGCAAATTCAATAAGCCATTTACTCGTGGCGAATCTAAGAACATGTGCGATTTTTCATGAAATATATTTAGAAACTGATATGCGGAATTATATTCCACATTTGCTATGAAAATTTTGTTGACTTTCGACGTCATTTACGGAAAATATCGTAAATTTTGAAAATAATTTTCACGATATATTGTATTTTATTGTATTTGTCTGTAGGTACAAAATCCTATGGCGAGACGCATAAATGATAATTATTATAAAGCATGATGGAAGAAATCATGAAGACCAATGATAAGGAAAGTAAAATGTTTCACTGGTTTAATAGCAGTTTGTAGGTAGATATAAATGTGATTACATGTACGGCTATACACTTCTAACTGCAACGCACAATATCACAAATGGCATCTCTCATACAATACGTTCAAAACTGTTGGTTGGAAATACCAGTGGCTAGAATAATTATTAAAAATAATGCTGATGTTAAGCTTTGTTTGTTTGTTTGTTGGGGTTTAACGGCCTGTCAACACCTAAGGTCATTTAAGGCCGGGTCAATGGGTTTAGTACTAAATCCCATATATTACCTGTACAAGCACATGTACAAATGGGGGGGGGGGAGGAATCCCGAAATTAATTGAATTAATTAATTGATGTTAAGCTTTATATTTGTGGTTGTAATGTGAGCAGAAAATGGAGATTATTCATCATATTGAAAATACACAATTTATTTCCCCAAGTAAATTCAATACAGCGGGTGAATGGTAGGGACTAGGGAGCATATTATTTACATTGGCATATTTAACGATTGGATTCATTCTTACCGTAACCTAACTACTCACACAGGGCAAGTTATCAGCAACTTAGAAATCAGGGCCCGGTTGCTCGAAACCTCTGTTAGCTTAACGGACTGTTAAATCCTTAACATGTTAAGGATTTAACAGTCTGTTAAGCTAACAGAGGCTTGGAGCAACTGGGTCCTGCATAACAAATAATATGAATAACAAACCTTTACACAATTTTAACCCGTATTTAAAGCATGGGTACATACTGGACCTTTAAAAAATTAAACATGCAGTCTGTATTACAGACTTGTTGAGCGTTAAAGCATCCTTGTGAAGGTCACGTTAACCCTTTGATTTGATTTATTGGCGTTATAACCAATATCACGGCTGGAATATAGAACTATTTCTATGTAAATATTCCGAACCCGTTGGTCCGGCCTTAAATGACAATAGCTGTTGATCAATTATTGGATTTACATTTATTGAGCATAGGCTGCATATGCAGCCTATGCTCGGCTGCATATGCAGCCTATGCTCAACATAGAAATATTCCGAACCCGTTGGTCCGGCCTTAAATGACAATAGCTGTTGATCAATTATTGGATTTACATTTATTGAGCATAGGCTGCATATGCAGCCTATGCTCAATAAATGTAAATCCATCAATCTATCAACAACTATTGTCATTTAAGGCCGGACCAACGGGTTCGGAATATTTATCAGCTATCGTCATTTAAGGCCCGGACCAACAGGTTCTGAATATTTACATAGAAATAATTATATATTCCAGCCGTGAAATTAGTTTTGTTTATTAGTGTTTAATGGCCTATCAACAGCTAAGGTCATGTAAGGCCGGGCAAACGGGTTTGATCCCATTTTAACCTGCTGCATTGGGGGGAAAATCCCAAAATCAGAACGGAATATTTACATCGAGAACAAATATATTCAGCCCTGAAATTAGAATAACCTGACCTGGCGCCAGGTCCATACAACACCAAAGTCACTTGGCCCCCATACACACCAAAGTCACTTGGATAAACTAAAATACCATGATAAAGCGATCTGCGTTTTAGCTAAGTCCCTTTTGATCGCTACTGTCCAGCGTAAGTGAGACGTCCAAACACCGCATACGCTTCCATTATGGTGTGACGCATTTATTTTGATATACACATTTTTTTGGTTTGTTCAAACAATGTTACCTTAATTTGTTCCTTAGCCATATTGTAAAACTGATCTTCTGTAGGAGAAGAATTCACATAAGTGTAAAAGCTTGTTTTCTAATCCTGTTCTCAATTGTATGTATATATATCACTTGCCATAACTTGAAATAAATATTGTTTAAACTAAAAGCCCGAAATTCCCATTCTGATGACAACACAACTCATGTGACAAGTATACTTTCATGAATGACTGCTAGTACAAGTGATAGGTTACACATGCTAGTATACTGGTATTTATACAGTGAAACCTCTTCGAATCTCTCGAGTAACAAGAAAGCCAACTAGACGGCCGTGGCCCGCATATCGCGTCCGCCGAGGCTTTGATAGTATACCGAAAAACTTTAACCAAACACTTTAACCCGGACGCACGTAAGCCAATATGCTGAATACATCGCGCTGTCCGCAAGCGGATGCGACAAAAACGTATAGTATGATGCATTAAATTGCTCCAAACCAGCCACCCCATCATACAGAGAATTCTCACGGGCAATAAGAGAAAAATCTCAAAATGACGTAATTGCCAGACTAAATCGAGGTGTTCCGCCTGCTTCAGTATTGCTGTATAACCCAATATATTCTGAAGATACACTGTTTTACAGAAAACTTTGTTGAACATCTTCTTTATCCCTCGTCAGAAGTATATTGTGTGCTATGCGATCACGAATAGACATCACCCAATTTCAACAAAAATAGGACCACATGTGTTTTCTTGGTGTCCGGTTTTGAGAAGTTCCACTGTATTGTGACCACCATTTAAACTCTCATCAAGACGATTCTAATGAGCGGTCACAGCATATACTTTCATCGAGAAATAAGAAAAGAAAACATTTCAAAATTTGCATACACCTAAACGAATATTCCGATTGTTTAAACTACAAGATTTACTTCCCTTGAGAGTTGCTTGACGCCATTTGCTTTATAGAAAGATTTCCTACCGAGGTAAGACACAAGGTCATAATTCCAGCACAAAAATATTTACACAATTCCCTAACATTTGATAGGCCCGTACCAAATCTCTGTTCAAAATTTATATCCCAGTAAACTCCCACGCCGAACTACTTTCTGTAACCGTGAGGCGCAGTTAAAATAATTAAGAAAACGGAAAATAAACACATTTTCTTGATGAATTTATTTCAAATGCTGGAATTATAAGGAATGAATGGCCTTTTTCGTGGAATTTATCGGGGATATAAACTTGGGAAAGTCGCGGGAATACTGGACGAGGCCTTCCGGCCTTCGTCCAGTATTCCCGCGACTTTTCCACGTTTATACCCCGATAAATTCCACAAAAAGGCCATTCATTCCTATAATAGCCAATAGGATAAAAATAAACAATTGGGGATAAAAAATTACAATTTTCTAGAAAAAAAAATTGTAATTTTTTATCGCCAATTGCGAAAGTGGCTTTTCCAAGTTTATACCCCGATAAATTCCACAAAAAGGCCATTCATTCCTATAATGTTGTAACAATATCAATCATGTTTGCCTTTGTTCAATGTCTTTCAGAAAAATAGTTTGAATGGAATTTTATGTCTGGGCAAAATAATGATAATTTTCATATTACATGTAATATGAAATTACCACAGAAAGTTTTAATAAAAATACTAAAGTTGTTACAATACGAACCTGTGTCGCTTGTACTTTAGACATGTGAATAAATAACAATACCGAAGGAGGTCAAACCCCTGTATAACTTGAATTTGAACAAGAGTGCCGTAAGCCACAAAATACGCCAGTCGAAGATGGGCCAGACAGCAAAGATGCAGAAATGTGAAGCTGTCACCAAGGCAAGAAACATTAATTATAATTTGCAAATCTGTAGCATTATTTCTTCTTCTTGTTGTGATAAACAGGTATATTAATTTAGGTAGAGATGTGTAAAGTAGAAATTATACAGAATTGGATAAAAAATGTAGAAAAAATGGCAAAGTTACAAAGGTGATATTTTTGTTAAAAAATGTTTTTTTTTCGGCATAAAAACACCAAGGTGCACATCTTCAATATGTGTAGAAGACGTATGTATAGTTTCACATCAATTGACTGAACAGTTCCAGAGGAGGTGTGTATACAAACTCTGTTCCCTATATATAACTATACAAAAATGTAGAAAAAATGGCTATTAAAGTTAAAAAGGTGATATTTTTATTAAAAAATATATTTTCTGCATAAAAACAGCAAGGTGCACATCTTCAATATGTGTAGAAGACGTGTGTATAGTTTCAGATCAATTGACTGAACAGTTTCAGAGTTTGTTTGTTTGTTAGTGTTTAACGGCCTATTAACAGCTAAGGTCATGTAAGGCCGGGCAAACGAGTTCGATCCCATTTTAACCTGCTGCATTGGGGGGAAAATCCCAAACTCAGAACGGAATATTTACATCGAGAACAAATATATTCAGCCTTGAAATTAGAATAACCTGACCTGGTGCCAGGTCCATACCACACCAAGTCACTTGGCCCCTTCCCCTAAAATAGGATTACGAATATCATAATACTCACATAAGGGGTATAACCAGATTCAACTGTCACATACAAAATGCCAAAGACGTATGTGAGGGCCAAACCAGGTCTCCAGTCGGGGATTCCGGTAAGGATGAGTGAGTGAGTGAGTGAATAGGGTTTAACGTCCGCTTTTCTGACATAGAGGTACAAGCCTCAGGGAGTCTACACGCAGACGGGTCAACGGGGTCGTGTCGCGTATCCACCTGTCCGAGGGGGGTAAATCCCAACTTCAGAACTCAATATTTACAATCAAAATATATATTCAGTCTTGAAATTAGAACAACCTGATCTGGTGCCAGGCCCTCGCCACACCAGCATCATTTATCCCATCCCCTAAAAGTAATAGGATTAGCGCTAATCTTACTTTTATATATGGGGCATAGCCTGACTCAACTCTTACATACAAGAAAGC
Organism: Conchocele bisecta; assembly: GCA_029237695.1. Classification (NCBI taxonomy): domain Eukaryota; kingdom Metazoa; phylum Mollusca; class Bivalvia; order Lucinida; family Thyasiridae; genus Conchocele; species Conchocele bisecta. The sequence continues at coordinate 48,661,376 of CM055272.1, read as the reverse complement.
CAAAAATGTACATGAGGGCCAAATCCGGTATAGTGGGTTCCGGAAAGTATGAACCCAATCGTTAAGCCAGTTTAGTCGCCTTTTACGACAAGCAATGGCTACTGCAGCACTATTCTCAGGATCAGTTGATCCCGCCCCGGTGCCTGCACGGGGCCCCCGGTAAGGATGAACCCCTATCGTTAAATTACCCGTCGCATGCTGCCACCCACAGTTTCAGAGGAGTTGTGTACACAAACTCTGCAGTTTCTGTCCGCCACCCGCCTGCCCACCCCGTGGTAAAACATAATACGTACCGTTTTTAAAAAACGGTCGTATAAAAATAACTATAACACAGGTTTCACTAATATATTACAACCAGGGCCCGGTTGTTCAAAACGTCAGTTAGCTTAATACAATACGTTAAATCCTTAACTGAATGGTTAAAATCTCTGTTAAACAGAGATTTTAACCATTCAGTTAAGGATTTAACAGTCCGTTAAGCTAACTGATGTTTTGAACAACCGGGCCCAGTCAACAAGTAAAAAAACCGTATAATTGCATCTGTCCCTTTAATTGAAATCACAAGTGAAAGGCGTGTTTAACGGCCCATCAACAGTCATTTAAAGCCGGGCAAACAGGTTGGACTATCCAGTATTTAATCTGTAATAATGAGGGAAATTACCAAAATCTGGGGCCCGTTTCACTAAACTTCTTACGACTAAAATGTTCGTAAGTTCAAATTTAAGATCGTCTGTAAATGTCAATTTATGGATTTACATTTATTGAGCATAGGCTGCATATGCAGCCTATGCTCAATAAATGTAAATCCAATAATTATTTACAGAAAACATTGTTAATGTGAAATTTACAGACTATCATAATTTTGATATTACTAACATTTTAGTCGTACGAAGTTTAGTGAAACGGGCCCCAGAACTCCATATTTACAGGAAAATATATATTCAGCCCTGAAATTAGAATATCCTGACCTGGTGACAGGTCCATTCCACACCAGAGTCACTTAGCCCCAAAAGTAATATGATCAGTACTAATCTTATTACTTTTTAATGGGGTATAACGTGATTTAGCTCTAAAGTATCAGAAAGCTGAAAATGGACATGAGGGCCAAACCATGCAAGTCAGCATTCTGATAAGGATGAACCCCGATTGTTAAATTACCAGTTGCTCAGCCTGCATTCTGACCAAGGCCTGTGATTATATAACTTGATGAGCATGAACTCAGTTCTAATGCTAGAAATCATTAAGTTTGATTGATAGTCACCACTAATGTGTTTATTTTGTTTATATTTTGTGCAAGTTTTGAAGCGCATATAAATTGCGAGTGATTTACGTATATAATAAAATGGTTATTTGATTTGTATGTGGATATATGCCACTCGTTCCAACGCGCAACGATGTTGCGATCTGCGCTCCTAAGGTCGCGCAATATCGCACGCTGCGGAACTTGTGCATATATCCACATACAAAACAATGTTTGTTTGTTTGTTGGGGTTTAACAGCCTATCAACAGCTAAGGTCATTTAAGGCCGGGTCAATGGGTTTAGTACTAAATCCCATATATTACCTGTACAAGTACACATACATTTTCAAGTACATGTACAAATGGGGGGAAAATCCCAAAATTAGAACTGAATATTTACAATAACAAAACTATATATTCAGCCCTGAAATCAGAATAATCCTGATCTGATGCCAGGTCCTCGCCACACCAGAATCACTTGGCCCCTCCCAAAAGTAGAAAGATCAGTAATAATCTTACTACTTTTATAATGGGCATTAACCCAATTCAACTACCAGGTAACAAAAGAGCCAAAGATAAAAACGTACCGGAGGGCCAAACCAGGCAAATAGGAGGAACTCCTTCCGTTACTTTACGCCATCTCGTTCGCCCGACCACCACCCATCACATACAAATCAAATAACCTATACTTATAACATTTGTAACCAGTGTAACTCCTGATCAAATGGCACACTCGTATAACAATCTATATTGCTTGTTAGAAACACGACAGGTGGAATGGCGATCAGTGCAGATACTGATCAGACTGCAGATGCACAGGCTGATCAGGATCTACACTGTTCGCAAAACCTCTGTGGTGGTTGGTTGAGAGTATGTGATGGGTAATTTAACGATCATCGGGATTTATCCTTACCAGAATCCCTACTGGAGACCTGGTTTGGCCCTCAGGTACGTCTTTGGCATTCTTGTATATGAGAGTTGAATCTGGTTATACCCCTTATAAGAGCATGGTAATACGATTATTCTTAATCCTATTACTTTTACGGGAAGGGGCCAAGTGGCTTTGGTGTTGTATGGACCTGGCACCAGGTCAGGTTACTAGTATTCTAATTTCAGGGCAGAATATATATTTTGATGTAAATATTCTGTTCTGATTATGAGATCGAACCCGTTGGCCCGGCCTTAAATGACCTTAGTTGTTGATAGGCTGTTAAACACCAACAAACAAACTGGTCACAAAACCCATAGGCCCCATTCCTCCAGTCACAGTGACATATATTGCTGCGAGTCATGGCTGAGCCAAGCATAAAATCAACACGGCAACAAGAAAACACAAATCTGATGCTAATATAAACAGTTAACTGCACCGGTAACAAAGCACAAGCTATAACACAGCATAACATAAGCTCTAGGACGCTATGTAGAGCGAGTAATAAATGTTGAGGTTATATAATAACTTCATACGAGACACGCCATGTGATTTTGTACCTTTAGACATCTGTGTAATTTCATTAAATACGTTTATAAAATTTACAATATTTTTCATAAATAAAGTCTAAAGAATATCATTCCGCATGTACTCTGAAGTTTTTGTCTACTTTTCACACAATTTACAGAAATTATTGAATTTTTTTTAAACGTATTTCATGAAATTTCCCAGATGTCCGAAGGTACAAAATCACATGGCGCCGTCTCATATTTGTAATATAATTCTTACAACTTCTATGAGCAATATTATCTTGGACTACACACGTCCACTTTGATTCAAGTTGATTGAAGTGAGATACAGTTGCTTAGATCTACGGTTGGATATACATGTAGTATAAAAATATGTACACACGGTAACAGGTGTATGCCGAGATCAGACAAACCCAGCTGCGTACTCAATTCAGAGCCGTCCGTGCTTGGGGCTCCGTGCATAGACAGTGAATGGGTTTAACATCCCAGCAACAGCTAACGTCATATAGAGACGGAACCACAGTTTTAAAGTCTCGTCCAACAGACCACTGGGGCCCATTTCACTTCTTACGACTAAAATGTTCGTAAGTGCAAAATTATGATAGTCTGTAAATTTCACATTAGCAATATTTTCTTGTAAACAATTATTGGATTTACATTTATTGAGCATAGGCTGCATATGCAGCCTATGCTCAATAAATATAAATCCATCAATTTAAATTTCCAGACGATCCTAAATTTGCACTTACGAACTTCTTAGCATGAAGTCCAATGCCATATCTCTTAGGCCACGACCCATTCCTCCTGCACATAGAAACAGATCGTAATGACTGAAAATTGTGGGGAAAAAACGCAAAATTTAGCAAAACATCCAATTGTTACTTTTTTTCTCTTCATCTATATATTATTCCGACCAATCCAATTGTCACAAAATGATTTTCAGCCAAGTCCATTTATGAAAATGGGGTGTTTTTGCTCTCAAAAATATGAAAATTACTTGCAAAAAGTGCAGATCTTGATGAGACGGCCAGGGATTCCGCTGGCGATCGCCACTTTCGCAATTGGCGATAAAAATAAACCATTGACGATAAAAAATTACAATTTTCGAAAAAAATAAAAAAAAACATGTTTTTTAATATTTTTTTCGAAAATTATAATTTTTTATCGCCAATTGTTTTATTTTTTTTAAAGTGGCGATTTTTTTATTTTCCCCAGCGGAATCCCTGGACGGCTCGTCAAGAGCCGGCTCATCTGGACCTACACTGTTTGCCAATACCACTGTACAGACATGGTTAAGAGAACAATGGCAACAACATGGTAAGAACGATGATGTAAAAGGCTGTATGATTCAAAAGAAAAAGATTGGTGTCTGAATATTATAGGAATGAATGGCCTTTTTGTGGAATTTATCGGGGTATAAACTTGGAAAAGTCGCGGGAATACTGGACGAAGGCCGGAAGGCCTCGTCCAGTATTCCCGCGACTTTTCCAAGTTTATATCCCCGATAAATTCCACAAAAAGGCCATTCATTCCTTATAATTCCAGCATTTGAAATAAATTCATCAAGAAAATGTGTTTATTTTCCGTTTTCTTAAGAATTATCTTAACTGCGCCTCACGCTTATGTAAAGTAGTTCGGCGTGGCAGTTTACTGGGATATAAATTTTGGACAGAGACTTGCTACGAACCAATCAAATGTTAGGGAATTGCGTAAATATTTTTGTGCTGGAATTATATAGGGCTATTACAGTGAGCCTGGGTTGGTCGGATCCTGGCACATATACTACCCAATTGTCATCATGATTGGTAGGTACATCCACGAAACGTGGAACAAGGGTCATGGCCTTTCAACACAAAGGTCATCGGTGACTGGAAAACTGGCGCTTATCACATTTGAGACACGCCATGTCATTTTGTACCTTTGGACATCTGCATAATTTCATGAAATATGTTTACAAAATTTACAATATTTTCCATAAATGGCGTCAAAAGTTGACAAATGCGGATTCCACATATATTATGATTTTTTTCTCTCCAAATTTTGACTTTATTTATGAAATATATTGTAAATTTTGTAAACGTATTTAATGAAATTATGCAGATGTTCAAAGGTACAAAAATCACCGTATCTCAATGGTGTCAAGTCTGGCTATTGATCTGCTAGTGAAATCCTGCAGACTGAGAAGGGTGAACACTTTCTTATTAGAGTGAGTGAGTGAGTGAATAGGGTTTAACGTCCGCTTTTCTGACATAGAGGTACAAGCCTCAGGGAGTCTACACGCAGACGGGTCAACGGGGTCGAGTCCCGTATCCACCTGTCCAAGGGGGGTAAATCCCAACTTCAGAACTCAATATTTACAATCAAAATATATATTCAGTCCTGAAATTAGAACAACCTGATCTGGTGCCAGGCCCTCGCCACACCAGCATCATTTATCCCATCCCCTAAAAGTAATAGGATTAGCGCTAATCTTACTTTTATATATGGGGTATAGCCCGACTCAACTCTCACATACAAGAAAGCCAAAAATGTACATGAGGGCCAAATCCGGTATAGTGGGTTCCGGAAAGTATGAACCCAATCGTTAAGCCAGTTTAGTCGCCTTTTACGACAAGCAATGGCTACTGCAGCACTATTCTCAGGATCAGTTGATCCCGCCCCGGTGCCTGCACGGGGCCTTTCTTATTAGAAGCGTGACAGGCATTTCGATAACACACAATGGCGAACCTGGCAGATGCTAATCAGACTGCACGGATGTGCTGGCAGATCTGGGTATACACCAATTAAAAATGTGATAAGCCCCATTTCTGCAGTTAAAGTCACATGTAACATATGAAAACAGCAAAAAGTCTCCCTGATTTCGCCACAAAAGTATATGTTGTGACCACTACATGCCGTGAATGCCTCTTTAAAACCAGAACCGCACTTCACATAAGCGAAGTGTGGTTCCAAAATAGCGAATTGCCATCACCCCCTGTGGCGACGCTTGCTGATTTTACCGAGGTTACCAGGCGTATTGTATCAAGATCAAAGGCACAACTGATAACAGTCTGCTGCAATTAAAGAGTGGAAATTCTGTCTGTTTTTACAAAAACTGCATCATTTTCATCGGAGAAACAAACGACTATCACATAGGTCTTTTTCAGAAAAAAATAAATAATGCCATTTTTTTAAATTTGTAAATCGTCCAGAAATGAGAATTGTAAAGTATTTATGTCATCCGACATCGGGTCAGTTTCAGCAGTTCCACACACGCGTATGAATATACTCAATCACACATGTAATAAAGGGTGGGCATTTTTAAATATGAAGCAATGTGTTTTTTATCACAAAAAGAAATAACATTTCTTTTGTATATTTTATTAATTTGTTGAGACACTCTATCAACATGTAAATTCGGATAATATTTAAACTGCAAACACACTCGGGAAGCGGGACTATTTTATGTTCCGCACTGCTATTCCACACATGTGTGAATCGGCTGTTGCGTGCATATTCCATGGTTTTGGAACATGTGTTAATTCTGAAAATGACCGCGACGAGATAAACACACCCTAGCACGTGCCCGTGTAAACACAGTCAGATTATAATCGAATTACTTATACATGTACAAGTACACAATACATAATAATATATAATGTACATAATAAGTGATGCTACTTCGATGTCTGAATAACAAACATCATACATGCAGCCCCTGACCAGACTGATGCGCAGGCTGATCTGGGGTTTACGCTAGTCGCACATGGTGTCAAGGTTTTGTATATAAAAAGTGTGAAACTTTTGCATGAGCTCTCTGTGTGTACTGTACATGTAATCGGAGCTCCAGATAAGGTGCTTATTTAGATCAAAATGTTAGAATGTCTTTTTAATTTCTTCACTAAAAATGGCAAGTCGGGAGTGATTTAGAATTTTCTCGATGAGACCATTCTAGAGCACTCCCAACTTGCATTTTTTTGTTGGGAAAAGTACCCGGGAGAGTTGGTCAGAATACCCACCTTAACTGGAGCTCTGGTAAATAACTTATTGGAACATTTAATCAATAAATTTAATATATATTGAAGAGTCACCAATATGCACCAGGTCAGGATATCCGAATTTCAGGGCTGAATAGTTTCTGTAAGTATTGAGCTCTGATTTTCAGAATTCCCCTCATTATGTACAGGTTGCATACAGGATATCCCAACCCGTTGGCCCGGCCTTAAGTTACCCGGCCTTGAATGACCTTACACGTTGATAGGCCGTTCAACACCAATAATCAATCAATCTAAACTAGATTGGGTATTGCGCAATACAATATAAAAAGTATTGTTTACTGACAAAGCAGTGGGACAAGTTTAGCTGCCACTCTCTGATAACTATTGTTCCTGTTTATCCGTGAACATAATTATCCACACGCATTTGAACCGTCTCAAATAGTGGTCACAAAGTATACATCTGTGGAGAAATAATACAAATATCAGCTTTTTCCCCCATGAACTGATCAACATCAGACTAAAGTGTCATATAAACAGGAGACGGTCAAGTACCTTTATGTGGTACTTATAATATCTGACTATGGCTCTTCAATGTTCAAATTATTTCAGTTCATTCATACATAAGGGTATTTATCTCTCGAAAATATGCTGATTGGTTTGACAGTGTAGATCAAGATGAGACAGCTCATTATGATCAGCCAGTTCATCTGGATCTACTTTATTGAAAGCATAACAATTCATGAATTTTGGAACCATGAACTATGTAAATCTTGGGGAGTATGATTACTGCTTCCTGGTAAAATGTACATGTACATGTATACAGAGATTATCACTAAATGGAATCTGTGTTATGTGTAAACATGTGTGTAAATACCACTTGACCAGCTGGTCATCTGGAAACAAAAGAAAGTAGTCCGGCAAATTGGTTCATGGGAAATAAAGATGACCACTGGTCACTGCCCAGTGGTTTTATCGGGTGTTATCTCTTAATGGCCTTTTTTATAGCATTGCACAGTGGGTGGTCACTATGGCTAAACGCTGTTTGTATCCAGCAATTTTGTTTTAAAGGAAAGTTCATGTCATGAATTGGATAGACTAATTGACACAGACGTTACAAAGCAACCCCACATTTCTTGACCATACATTAGAACTATGTTTGAGATAATTTTTGGTTGATTGATTGATTGATTGAAGGTTATAAATAGATGGGAATACCGCACTGAAATCACAATAATTACTACTACTGTCTGTTTCACGAAAGCTGCCCAAATTTTATGGCTATATACACAATTCAAAAACAAGATTTCTTTTGATAATATTAAATTAAAGGAAAAATTAAGAATGAGCCTTCTTTTTATTTCGTGAAATTTGGTCAAATATTGATTTTATTGTGAAAACAAAATTTCCCCATGTTAAATCCCCATCGACAGTGAAGATGTCTATGGGGATTTAACATGGGGAAATATTTTTGAATTTCAGAAATACTGGACCGATTTTTGTTTGTTTGTTTGTTTATTGGTGTTTAACGGCCTATCAACAGCTAAGGTCATGTAAGGCCGGGCAAACGTGTTCAATCCCATACCTGCTGTATTGGGGGGAAAATCCCAAAATCAGAACGGAATATTTACATCGAGAACAAATATATTCAGCTCTGAAATTAGAATAACCCAACCTGGTGCCAGGTCCATACCACACCAGTCACTTGGCCCCTTCCCCTAAAATAGGATTACGAATATCGTAATACTCACATAAGGGGTATAACCAGATTCAACTGTCACATACAAAATGCCAAAGACGTATGTGAGGGCTACACCAGTAGCCTATTTCATCAAAATTGCAAAGTATACTTATCTAGCAAAGTATACTTTGAGGGAGTAATCATTTATTTTTCCCAAAATGCATTATTTCATATATAACTAACCGTTGCATATATTTGATGATTAAAAGTATGCAGAATTATTATACTGAATTTATTACATTATCACAGCCATAATGGCTGTGATAATGTAATAAATTCAGTATAATAAAAATTAATAAATTTAAAAAAAAATTGAAACTTTCTCCCTCAAAGTATACTTTGCTACTAAAGTATACTTTGCAATGTTGATGAAATAGGCTACAGGTCTCCAGTCGGGATTCCGGCAAGGATGAACCCCGATCGTTAAATTACCCGTCACATGCTCCCACCTGTCACCCACCACTAGGTGTCTGTTATTGAATCAAATTTGGCTTTCGCAGAGATATAACATATTGTATTAAAAATCACAATAAACTAGTGTAATACATGTGATATAACTTTATATACCAGATAACTTGGCACAAGCAGTAAATGAAGAAAACGTCGGTTCACTATAGGAATGAATGGCCTTTTCGTGGAATTTATCGGGGATATAAACTTGGAAAAGTTGCGGGAATACTGGACGAAGGCCGGAAGGCCTCGTCCAGTATTCCCGCGACTTTTCCAAGTTTATATCCCCGATAAATTCCACAAAAAGGCCATTCATTCCTTATAATTCCAGCATTTGAAATAAATTCATCAAGAAAATGTGTTAATTTTCGTTTTCTTACGAATTATTTTAACTGCGCCTGACGGTTACGGAAAGTAGTTTGGCATGGGAGTTTACTGGGATATAAATTTTGGACAGAGACTTGCTACGGACCAATCAAATGTTAGGGAATTGTGTAAACATTTTTGTGCTGGAATTATTCATATATACGAAGTACAGTAAGGAAGGATTCCACAACAAAAGCCAATCATCACAAAATGATTTTCAGACTCGTCAAATTTTTCCCCTGGAAACAATGAAAATTATTTGCAAAAATTACAGATCCTACGGGTGCCCTCATCTGGATCTACATTGTAAACATCACTATAGAGGTCTATAGTTTTGACAGGGTTAATATAAATGTACCACCCCACATCCGCCTCGCCCCACCCACCCCACTATCCTTCAATGTTTAGCATACTGAAAGTGGTTACTGTAATAGCCCTAAATATTGGGACACCATTTGTTTGGGGAAACCCCTATAAAACAGGGATTTCCCAAAACAAATTGTATACAAATACATTGCGATTGTAATAAACATGTACAACCAAACTAACCATAAATATTTGGATACCATTTGTTTTGTATAGGGGTTTCCCAAAACAAATTGTATCCAAATACATTGTTATTGTGATAAACATGTACAACCAAACTAGCCATAAATGTCAGGACACTCCTTGCTGTGAAACACCATAAATTAATGTGCGTTTCCCAAAATAAATTGCATCCGAATATTTAGGCTTATTACTGTACAACATATACTTTTGTGGCAAAAAATAGTCAGCAATAATATCAACATGGTACACCCAAGAATATACAATACATACAGGCATACAGTAGTGGAATATACATGGCCGAAGAATCGTTTTTTATTTTCTGATTTACTACTGGTAATGAGAATGCTTGACGAGATGAATCGACTTGACAAGGCGATCAATGGCGTGTCAGAGTCTCTCACCCACGCAGGTTGACCCTTACACCGCTATCTTAATTTTCTGTCGTCGGCTGTTTATTTTCTATTTTCCATTTTTATCATCAAAAACATGCTTTGATAGCTCTTTAGAATAACTTACAACATGCTTTGACAGCACTTTAGAATCATTTCCATTGGAAATGATTCTGAAGTGCTGTCAAAACATGTTTTTATTGAGAAATAAGGCAAGATATAAAAGCAACAGCAGATGACAATGTTGTGTGTAGCGGTCTAAGGGTTAAGATGACCCGAATGACACAGCGTGGATAGATATCAATTGGAGGAAGTTATTGTTGAAGTTACAGAAAGGAGATATGCAACATTCATGTCCAAAAAATTGTTGTTTGTTTGTTTGTTTGTTGGGGTTTAATGGCCTATCAACAGCTAATGTCATTTAAGGCCGGGTCAATGGGTTTAGTACTAAATCCCATATATTACCTGTACAAGTCCAAAATTGTTGACGCCTACAACACCAGAATTGTGAACGCTATATTTCACTACTTTTCACTAAAGTCGGCGAGGTGAAAATTGAATGTGAAAACTTTAATATAATAAGCTGAATATGCTCCAATGAGGTTATACAAGAAATTTCATATCATAACATAATTTATTTTCCAATTCATAATTTTATTTCAATTCATAAGCAGATCAACAAATTAACCAAATTTTTTCGGAGTACATGTACATAAAAATGTATTCCTACCATGAAACCTGATGTATGGGAATCGGCCTATTCAGATATTCGTTTTTCAGAATTGCAAAAAGCGGCAGCGTTTACAAGTAATTCTTGGTATCTTAGCAGCCAATGGCAGTTGAGCAACAGCATGTGATATTATACCTACATGTATTATAAAGAACATGTGCAATTTTTCATAAAACGTATTAACAGAAATAGTGATATTTTATGTAAATGACGTCGAAAGATGACAAAATATTCAGAGCAAATGTGGAATTATATTCCGCATTTGCTATGAAAATTTTGTCAACTGTCGATGTCATTTACGGATATTATCATAATTTTTGTAAATATTTTTTATTATCACATGTTCAAAATCACATGGCTTATTACGGTTTTGGTAACCCGTAGCATCAACCTAGGAACAGGATCATGTAGGAAAATGAATACAAAATGACGAATCAGAATGTCAGTGTAGGCAAGCCAGTGTGATTTAAGGCACTCGTCAAGGCTGCATGGCTGAATCGGAGCCCGAGATCATATAAACCCTTTGAATGCGGGAAGGGAAACGTAAATTGTTGCCTGCTGCTGATTTATATCTTGCCTTCTTTCTCTGACAATAAAAACATGGTTTGACAGCACTTTAGAATCATTTCCATTGGAAATGATTCTAAAGTGTTGTCAAAGCATGTTATGATGTGAAAAAATATAAATAAACAGCAGACGACAAAATTTAATTCAGCATTGTAAGAGATAACTTAAAATTAAACATTTTGATTGGTCAAGACTAGCTCAGCTCAGCATCGACCAATCAAACCTTTTAACTCAAAAGCAAGCCGTTTCACTTGCCAATCAAACGGCTTCAGCATACAAATTTCTCATATTCAAATTCAGAAAGTTTGATTGGTCGAGGCTGAACTGTGTTCAATCTCGACCAACAAGTTTTTGATTTTGTGCATGAGGAATTTAATCCAATTCAAACAATTTGATTGGCCGAGACTGAGCACAGCTTAGTCTCAACCAATGAAACTTTCTGAATTTCAACAAGAGAAAATTGTACTCAAAGTCAAGCAAGCAGTTTGTTTGGCTGAGCCTGAGCTGTGCCAATCAATCTACCACATTTAGAGCATGAGAATAGAGTACAAGCTCAGAATGTTTTATAGCCACAAGTCCTGTACAATAAACTGAATGACAAATAAAGGGCGTTACACACGACACCGTCCAATTGTTGCACATATGTGGCTGTGACTGGAAAATTGGGCTTCTGGGATTTGTGACCCAGTGTAGCTTCTGATCGGATAGCACACTCCTGTAGTCTGCGAAGGACCTATATTGCTCGTTAGAAGCATTACGGGTGTATTATTGATGGAATGGCGATCAGTGCAGATCCAGATCAGACTGCGGATGCACAGTCTGATCTGGATCTACACTGGTCGCAAAACCATTAAGCCCCATTTCTCCAGTCAAAGCCACATATCGGTAATGCTAACAGGCATGTCATTGTGCATGTACGTCAGGCTCTCCACAATGACTTGACAATAGTTGACTTGTCGAGGCAGAGCTCTGCTCAGTCTCGGCCAATGCAATGAAAACCTGTCGATTTTGAGCACAAATTTCCTGTACTGAAAATGATACAGTTCGTCAAGGGGATACAATTATTTCATGGCCATACTTGTGAGCAAATTTGATTGCAATGGTGAGCAGATCTCATTGTCAGCAGCGAGCGAATCTCATTGTGAAAGGTGAGCACATCTATTTGTTAATAATGAGCGACTGTAAATTGTCAATTAGTATTCCCTCCCCAGTCTATGTTAGCATGGTGTTATGCCATGCCCGATTTTTTTTTTTTACATTTTTTTTATTACATTATTACAATTTGATCAGACACCATTACGGGAATTATCATTATTCAAGCAAAATGACGTTATTTTCAAGAAATATTAAAATGTTTCGCTCGCTGAATGCACACCTTTTTGAAGATTTACACGCTAAATGTGCCCTGTTTTTCTGGCATTACGATGCCCCTTTATAATCCTGGGGGAACTCTATAATAACGAGCGACTCAAATCGCCAACAATGAGTGAATCTATTCACCAATGGTGAGCAGATCTAATTGTCTACAGTGAAATGCGTCACTTGGAACACGAAGCATCGATAGCACACACGCACGGCATTCTGGTGTCCGTACTGCGGCAGAGGTACAGAGTTATTCGAACACCGGCCACAAAACACCTGCAAACAAGATGGTACATAGAGAATACCAGGCTAGTGTCTTTTGATATCAAGTTTATCAGGCATGACTAGGAAACACGTTTCCGAGCCGAGCCTGATAAACTTGATATCAACAAACACTACTGTCTGTTCCAAGTTTTTCTGCCGACAAACTTTTGGCTATCACCCTCCCCAAAAACTTTTGTTTAATGAAATTCCATCAAATATGGAAATTTAACAAAAAACGAAAACATTTGGAAATTGACTCCGAAACATGGCGAGATAGCTTGAAAATGATGTAATTAAGAAAACAAGTTAGATTTTGAAAATCGGTTCACAAATAAAAAAAAATATTTCCCATAGGAAAATCATTTTTTCGCAATAAAATCAATATTTGATGGAATTTCATCAAATAATTATTTTTGGGGAGGGTTACTTTTCTTATTGATTAAAAAAGTACTTACTTTTAAATATTTTTTAGATTTAATGTGTTTAACAGCCAAAAGTTTGTCGGCAGCAAAACGTGGAACAGACAGTAGGCTGGTATTCTATTTATCAGGTAACGTTTCTTTACTAGAGGATGGGCAAAATAACTTGGATTTCGTGGACTTGTTTGAGTTGCACCATTACACTGACGTCGTTCTGTAACGTCATGTGATGGCGTTCAACCAATAACACGTTTGTTTGCAAATTGTCGTAACCTGGATATTCGTGTTAAGTCGATGCCTGATACGACATAATGTTATCATTGAGTGCGGTATGTATTTGGCCAATGCAAAGCTTAATACCTGATAAACCACAGTAAAGACCAGTAACCGATTGGAGATTGGGGTTTATGATGGCTTGTATTCTTGTTTAATGGCCAGTCAACAGCTGAAGGTATTTGTGGCTGTGACTGGAGAAATGGGGCTTATTGGTTTTGCGACCAGTGTAGATCCAGATCAGCCTGTGCATCCGCACAGTCTGATCATGATCTGCACTGTTCACCATTTTATCAGTTTGATTATAACAAGCAATATTTATCATTATCAGGCTGCATGAGTGTGCTATTTGATCACGAGCTACACTACTGTCCGTTTCACGAAAGCTGCCCAAATTTTACGGCTCTATAAACAATTCAAAAACAAGATTTCTTTTGATAATATTAAATTAAAGGAAAAATTAAGGATGAGCCTTCTTTTTATTTCGTGAAATTTGGTCAAATATTGATTTTATTGCGAAAAAACAATTTCCCCATGTTAAATCCCCATAGACGAGTGAAGATGTCTATGGGGATTTAACATGGGGAATTTTTTTGGAATTTTAGAAATACTGGACCGATTTTTAAAATTTAACTTTTGTTTTCTTAGTTAGATCATATCCAAGCTATCTAATCAGGCTTCGGAGTCAATTTCCAAAAAATTTTGACTTTTTTTGACTCCTCCCACACTTCCTTGCCACTTTTTCCCCCATGTTAAATTCCCATAGACAAATCAATTTTTCGTAATAAAATCAATATTTGACCGAATTTCACAAAATAAAAAGAAGGCTCATTCTTAAATTTTCCTTTAATTTAATATTATCGAAAATAATATTGTTTTTTAATTTTTTTTAGTGGAGCGCCGTGTCTATATTGTCTATATAGCCGTAAAATTTGGGCAGCTTTCGTGAAACAGACTATAGTCACAAACCCCATAAGCCTCATTTCTCCAGTCACAGCCACATATTAGGCTGTCTCTGAGACAGTGGACAAAGGACACAGACAGCCCAAATGAATACAGTAAAGTTATACCATTATTGAGAAGTTTGAAAAGGTGAAAGGGTTTGACGTCCCAGCAACAACTGTTTGTTTGTTTGTCCCAGCAACAACTTAGGTCATATATACAGTGCAGTCTCCGTTTTTGTTCCACCGTAGACAACACTTCCAAACTCAACGCGAACGCAACGCGAACGCAACGCGAACGCAACGGTTTGCTGTAGCGTTGTATACGTTGTTTAAACGTATAATACGGTTCATACACGTGTAATACACATTGTCAAACCGTTTAGTTTAAAAGCGTTGTATACGTTGTTTAAACGTATAATACGGTTCGTACACGTGTAATACACATTGTCAAACCGTTTAGTTTTAAAGCGTGTAATACGTTTAGCTTCAAGGCGTATAACACGCTTTGGCGTATACATATGTAGCGAGGTGAAAGAGTTGAAACGTGTACAACGCTTTACCTGGAAGCGTGTAGCTATATGAAAGCGTTGAAACGTGTACAACGGTTACACGTTTTAACACAAATACCTGTTCGGCCCCGATCTCTTCGAGGCGTTCTTGTTTCGTCCCTTTTAAAATATCGCGAATACATACCCTCAGATCGAGTTCAAAGTACATCGGCGGTGTGATTTAGCACTTCAATTGATCCCTAATCCCTGATGACTAATGAGTCACGCTTTTAACACGACAGATGTACCTTGTCGTTTATCAAAATGTTTGAGAATTGTAGATCACGTGAGCCGGCTCATCAGGATCTGCGGCATTCCTATGTACATTTTATATACACAAAAATGACGCCTAATACAGCGTAATGTAACAGTTCCTAACTTAATATGGAATAGCCCGGCCCGATAGTCCGTGTCAGTTAATTGGGGTGAAATATTACAAACACAGATAAACACAGTGCATGGTTTCTTTATTTTATTTTAACATCATCAGAAATGGCGAGTCTAGGAACTCTCGTATTATCTTTACGCCGAAGCCAGTCTATTTCAGTCACTAATCCGCTATACACCTGTCCCACGCGTGTGTTAAGATTAATCGATATTTGGAGAAACTGAATACACAGCGAGCTGCACACTGGTTTAACACGGATATGGCCCGCGGATATGTGTCATAAATTACTTGGTGGTCAAAACCGGTAAATTTACAAGGTTTATAGCGAAATAGCAGCCGACTGGCAATTTTTCTCGGACCGATTTTTAAGAATAGTTTTCAAATCTCAATCGGTCTGAGAGTTCAAAAATCGGTCCAGAACCGGAAAACTGAAAATGTTAGAAGCCCTGCAGTGAGTCTAGAAGTATATATACACACACGAAGAACGATCAGAGCATGCGCATTCTACGCGATACAAGGTTGGCATACCAAAACGTGTAATGCGTTAAAACCCGTGGAAACGTGTTATACGAATAACACGGTTTAATCTGATACGGTGCTGTGTACATGTAGATGCGTGTAACCGTTCGTCAAAGAAAGCGTTAAATCGTTTAAAGGGTTTACCTTAGCGTTGTATACGCTTACAACCGTTGTAGACGTTTACAACCGTTGTACACGGATTACACGCTTTTGAAACTCAATACGTTGTTTACAACCGTTGTATACGTTTACAACCGTTGTACACGGATTACACGCTTTTGAAACTCAATGCGTTGAACACGGTTTGTTCGACTTTCGCGCATGCGCAAGAGTGGGGAAACGCAACGCATGGCCGAAAACGTATTACACGTAGACGACACACGGTTTGAAACGCAACTAACGGAAACTCCACGGATACGCAACGCACAACACTTTGTACACGTATAAACCCGGAAAATTTTGACAGAAACAACTGTAGCTGGGCCCTCAGGACTGAGTCTCATCAGAAAGACCAGTGTGATGGAAACACTATGAAAGTATTTTTTCCTGCCTCGGGTGGAGATTGAACCGATGAACTACGGTTATCAGAACTGACTATTTTCACGAAAAGTATATATTCAGCCCTGAACTTAGAATAACCTGTTTCCCATCACACCAGAGTCAATTAGCCCCACTCCCCACTCAATAGTAATAGGATTAGTACTAATCTTATTACTTTTATAATGGGTATAACCGGATTCAACTGTCAAGTAACAAGAAGCCAAATATAAAATGTACCCGATGGCAAACCAGGGATATCCAGTAAGGATGAATCCCATCAGTAAATTTACCCTTCACATGTGAAGGTCATATGCAGGGTGGCATGGATGTGTGGGGCCGTCCTTAAACAATTGTTTGTTTCCTGTAACCCGACCCAGAATTTTAGAAGTGTGGTCGGTCGGTAGGCAATTTCTTTTTTTTTTCTGTCGCATGACATATTGAATTTAAAAATTATTAATATTAAAAAGGTAAACAAAATTGCAATAAAAAAAATTGGGTCGCACCGTTTTTAGCGGGTCGGTCGGGTTAAAGGAAGCTGAGAAATAGAGAATGGTAGGTTAGTGCCGTGAATGGGAAAAAATATCCGGCAAGGCTCAAGAATTTCTTTATTTCTCATCAGAAGTATATGTTGTGACCACTCATTTGAACTGTCTTGCCAAGACGGTTCAAATGAGTGGTCACAACATATACTTTGGTTCAGAAATAAAGAAAATAGATGCAGAATAGTAGGTTAGTGCCGTGAATGGGGAAAAAATATCCGGCAAGGTTCAAGAATTTCTTTATTTCTCATCAGAAGTATATGTTGTGACCACTCATTTGAACCGACTTGCCGAGACGGTTCAAATGAGTGGTCACAACATATACTTTGGTTCAGAAATAAGGAAAATAGATAGAGAATAGTAGGTTAGTGCCGTGAATGGGAAAAAATATCTGGCAAGGCTCAGGAAACGGGATGGGCGAGGCTCTGCCGAGCACATCCCGTTTCCGTGCCGCGCCAGATATTTTTTCCCATTCACGGCACTAACCTACTATTCTATTTATCCCGTCAACACCTACAAATGGCTGTAAAATGGAAAAATTGTATTGACTGGATATCAAAAATGTTTCACGGCACCGTGTTTCACGGCACATACGCACTGTGTTGACGGGATAAATAATTATGGATGGCCTGGCATTTGTACGCATGCATAATATATTGAAATACTGAAGAAATACTTCAAGCGATAGAAAAGTTACGAGACTGGAGAAACTTCTTAACCCATGGACACACACAGAGACAGACACACGGTCCAAACACTACCTATATGCCTCCCAGCTCTAGAGAACGGGGGCCCGTTTCAGTAAACTTCGTACAACTAAAATGTTCGTAAGTGCAAAATTATGATAGTCTGTACATTTCACATTAACATTGTTTTCTTGTAAACAACTATTGGATTTACATTTATTGAGAATAGGCTGCATATGCAGCCTATGCTCAATAAATGTAAATCCATCAATTAAAATATACAGACGATCCTAAATTTGCACTTACGAACATTTTAGTCGTACAAAGTTTAGTGAAACGCACCCCGGGCGGGGTCATTAAAATGTCTCATCCGAAAGAGCAGATGGTCCAAATATATACAGACAGGGATGGGAACATTCAACAATTTCAAATGCCAAATCCTTGCACCCTACCCACAAATGTGCAAAGGTGTGCTTACAATGCTGCAACATTTGCAATTATCAGGAACCTCAAATCCTGATTTCAGGATATATCCTGAAAATTCACATCCTAGACGAACTAGATTGGTCAGTAAGCAAGGCTTACGGAATACCCCCTGCGTGGGCCCAGGTACCCTTAAATATGTAAACTAATTTCCAAATGTGTGGGCTTGTGACCCGACTCTGAGCTTAGCAGGGGCGGCACGAACGTGAATCTGTCACAGGGTGGTAGAGGTCCATTGGAGCAAAGTGTGTGTGAAATGTGAAGCAGATCCGATTTCTCTGATGTTAAGTTTTGTAAAGAGACAAAGTATTTGACCTTGGGATCAGCGGGGGTTGGACGGACGTGGATTTGGCACAGCATGGTAGTAGAGCTTTACAGGAATGCATGTGTGAAACATTAAGCATTTTAGATGAAGGAAATAGAAGTTATAACAATATTTCTCTAATGTTAAGTTTAGTGACGGACAGACGCACGGACGGACAACCTGACTCCAGTATACCCCCCACAACTCGTTACGGGGGGGTATAAATAGATCCAGTTATGCAATGAGAGTAATGGATGGACAGTCATACCTTTCCACAGTTGCGACAGTGGTGACGCCTGCGTACGAACGTGAACGGGATCTTGCACGATATACAGCCCGGGGCTTCCTCATCGGGCACCCACTCTGGCGGCTCTGTAAAACACGGCTCAATTGAGGCTGCGACTGGAGAAATGGGGCTTATGGGTTTTTGCGACCAGTGCAGATCCAGATCAGCCTGTGCATCCGCACAGTCTGATCAGGATCTACACTGTTCGCCATTCCATCAATGAAACAACGATTATGCTTCTAACGAACAAGACAGTACACCTTGGAGGAGATTAGTGACTGATGGCAGTGTTTTATCTACCATTTTGAGTTGCCGTGTCAAATTATTATTTTTTTAACAATTTTGAAATTTTGATGTGTCAAATCGAAAACATGTGAGTATTTGACACGCTGTGACTGGAGAACTGGGTCACATTTCACTAAACTTCGTACGACTAAAATGCAAAATTACGATAGTCTGTAAATTTCACATTAACAATGTTTTCTTATAAACCTTATTGGATTTACATTTTATATTGAGCACATGGCCTATGCTCAATATAAAATTTAAATACATCAATTGACATTTCCAGACGATCCTAAATTTGAACTTACGAAAATATTAGTCTACAAAGTTTAGTGAAACAGGCCCCTGGGGTTTATGATGTATTATATTCTTGGTGAATAGCCAGTCAACAGCTGAAGGCATTGTGGCTGTGACTGGAGAAATGGAGCTTGTGGGTTATGCGACCAGTGTAGATCCAGATCAGCCTGTGCATCCTCACAGTCTGATCAGGATCTTCATTGTTCGCCATTCTCGGCCTTAAATGACCTTTGCTGTTAAACATCAATAAACAAACAAACTGTTCGCCATTCTATCAATGAAACACCCGTCATGCTTCTATCAAAGCATTATATATCGTTATCAGGCTACATGAGTGTAGATCCAAATAAAACAAGACAGTACACCGCAGAAGAGATCATTGACTGATTTGCACTTTTTGTAATTTTAGGATTTTAGTAAAAACAAACCCCATTTTCATAAATGGACTAGTCTGAAAATAATTTTGTCACAATTGGAGTGGTCGGAAAATTAACATATCAAAATTGCAGATACTTAGGGGCAAAAAGGTTAATCAGCAAGTTCAATATTTGCAGTTCATTTCAGAACTCCAGATAAGGAATGTATTGCCATTTTTTAAGCACTTATTTGAGCAGAATACGCATTGATTATCAAAAGTGGAAGTACAAAATACTCACAGCACTGTGAAAATATGTATTGCTTTTCAAATTAAGTAGTGAAAATTTTGTTATGTTTTTTATCATTTATTCCTATTTAATATTTAAAAGGAAGAAAATCAATAATAAATTTGTAAAAGTAAAATATGCATTGAATTTGAAATATGGGTGTATAATACTCTTTAGACACGTAACTTATCTGGAGCTCTGTCATTTTATACTTACCAAACCTACGACGAGGTGACCGCGGTGGGTTATTTGGCCGAGGACTCGGAGGTGTCGGCAACGAGCTCGCGATCTCACCTCCGGTCTCGTCATTCTCGTCTGGGAACTCCGTCTGAGTCGAGGCACTTTCTCCATCGTCCTGCCGACCTTCCTCGGTCTCGACCTCTTGACCGTCACCGACCTCTGGTTCCTCGGTGACGTACGGGTTTTGACAGTTGATTTCGAAGACACATTTGAGGATATGGCGAAGATCAGCTGCATAGTTCGTCTGTAGTTGGTCGGCTACTCCTGTAGACACATGATTGGGGTTTTAGATCCATTCAACACAGTCATATGAGACAACGCCATGCGATTTTGTACCTTCGGATATCTGCAAAATTTCATTAAATACGTTTACAAAATTTACAATATTTTTCATAAATAAAGTCAAAAGTCAAAAATGTTCAGAGTACAATGTACATGCGGAATTATATTGTGTCAACTTTTGATGACATTTACGGAAAATTTTGTAAACGTACTTCCTGAAAAAAAAAAACGCATACAGTACATCCGAAGGTACAAAATCACATGGCGTGTCTCATATGTGGTTGTGACTGGGGAAATGGGGCTATAGGATTTGTGACTAGTGTAGCTCCTGATCAAATATCACACTCCGATAGTGTGATAGAATCATAACAGGTTTTTCATCGACAGAAAGGTGAACCTGATCTTGATCTATTCTGGTCGCAAAAGTCATATGCCCTATTTCTACAGCCACAGCCACATATGGAGAAATGAGGCTTATGAGTTTTGAAACCCATGTAGATCCACACAACCTGATCAGGATCTGCACTGTACGCCATTCCATCAATGAACCACACATCATACTTTTAACAAGCAATAATTCCAGCACAAAAATATTTACACGATTCCGTAACATTTGATTGGCCCGTAGCAAGTCTCTGTCCAAAATTTATATCCCAGTAAACTCCCACGCCAAACTACTTTCTACAGGTGCGCTGTCAGTGTTGTAAATGTAAACAAATGGCTGCCGTCTGTCAAAATAAACAAATTTTCTTGATGAATTTATTTCAAATGCTGGAATTATAAGGAATGAATGGCCTTTTTTTGGAATTTATCGGGGATATAAACTTGGAAAAGCCGCGGGAATACTGGATGAGGCCTTCCGGCCGTCGTTAAGTATTCCCGCGACTTTTCCAATTTATACCCCGATAAATTCCACAAAAAGGCCATACATTCCTATAATATAGATCGTTATCAGGTGACGTGAGTGTACTATTTGATCAGGAGTTACATTGGTCACAAACCCCATAAGCCCCATTTCTCCAGCCACAGCCACATATACAGATCATCAATCAATTGGCAACACAAGTCCTAGTTACAGGATTTGATTTATTGGTGTTGAACGGCATATCAACAGCTATGCTCATTTAAGGCCGGGCCAACGTGTTCGATCCCGTATTTAACCTGCTGCATTGGGAGCAAAATCCCAAAATCAAAACAAAATATTTACATCAAAATAAATATATTCAGCCCCGAAATTATAATAACCCGACGTGGTGCCAGGTCCATACCACACCAAAGTCACTTGGCCCCTTCCCCTAAAAGTAATAGGATTACGAATAATCGTAATACTCACAGGTATAACCAGATTCAACTTTCACATACAAGAATGCCAAAGACATATGTGAGGGCCAAACCAGGTCTCCATTCGGGATACAGGTAAGGACGAATCGTTAAATTACCCATCGCATGCTCCCACCTGCCACCCACTCTAGTAAGAGGAAATGTTTTGAATGAGAATTGAAAAATTGCCATCATACATACCAGCTATACACACAAAGAGCCGGTGTATGAGGTCGCTGCTACTGCGAAAGCGAGAGCGGGCCTCGTTCCTAGACGCGAGTTCGGCGGCCTGGATAGCGAGAGCAATCTCCTCCTCGTCATTTGTCTCAGAGTTGTACGAGCTCGTCTCGCTCCCCGCACACGTGCTGCCGAGTCAATAGGAATTGCATAAATAGTGCATCTTACATTAAAGATGGCATTTATAAAAGAAGTTTGAATGAAATAAAGCTGGGCGAGTTTCTTCTGAAATCAGTCAATGGGGTTAATAAATAGAGGGTCTTACTATCTGAGTGATGATCAAAGATGATATTTATTAAACAAGTTTATTGATTACATAAGAAACGAGGCATAGCTTCGTTTCTTATGAAATCAGTCAAGAAGTTCAATAAGTATCATATCAAATCAACATAAATGTCGTTGGATTCTATTTATTGCAAAAGCAGAGTATCACTAGATGGCCACGGTTTGCATGTCGCGCCCGCCGAGGGTTTGATAGTATACCGAAAAACGTTAACCAAAATCTATATGTCAATGTGCCGACTATATCGCACCGCGTCTGTCTGCAAGCGGGTGCGACAATAAACTGAAGCTGTACTCATCACCAAATGCAGAGACCTCATTCGCATAATTATGACGCTGGTGAATTGTACTTACTCTGATACACTGTAATTACACTGCTAGTGCTATCTCTTCCTCATCATTCGTCTCACAGTATTATAGGGCTCCAGATAAGGAATTAGTAATTGAGTATTGTTACTCCATCATTTCTGAAGCAATTGGGTATTTCAATATTTTAATTGGCTAAAATAAAATTGAACTACTGTTTACATATCAACACACAGCAATTATTGAATAGTTTGCTTCGAAATTAAAACATGTCTTGGCATTTCATTAGAATTGTCTCCATGGAGACAATTCTAACTAGATTGGTCAGTAAGCGAGGCTTACGGAATACCCCCCGCGTGGGCCCAGGTACCCCTAAAATATGTACAAATTTCCAAGTGTGTGGGCTTGTGACCTTGACTCTGGGATTAGCGCGAGCGGCATGAACGTGAATTTGTCACAGGGTGGAATTGGAGCAATGAGTGTGTGAAATATGAAGCAGATCCGAGCAAGGAAATAGAAGTTATAACCGATTTCTCTGATGTTAAGTTTTGTAAAGAGACTACCGTATAACCTCGAATTAACGCCCCCGGAGGCGTGACATTTTACAAAAGGGGGGGGTGTTTATTAGCCAGTAAAAAAATAAAATAAAAAAAATACCAAGGACCGCCAATTTCAAACACAAATAAGGATTTAAGGATTATTTGTGTTTGAAATTGGCAGTCATTGGTAAAAAAAAATTTATTTTTTTTTGGGGGGGGGGGGGGGTTGGGGAGGCGTTTATTAGCCAGAAAAAAAAAGACAAAAAAATTACCAAGGACCGCCAATTTCAAACACAAATAAGATTTAAGGATTTAAGGATTTTTTTTTTTTTTTTATTTTTTTTTTTTTTTGGGGTTATTACACTAGTGTATTATGACGTATATTACACTGTGTCGTTACATTGTGAAATGGGGGGGGGCGTTTATTAGCCAAGGACCGCCAATTTCAAACACAAATAAGGATTTAAGGATTATTTATTTAGGGGGGGGGGTTTGGGGGGGGGGGTGGGGGGGGGGGGGCGTTTATATTTAGGGATGGGGGGGGCGTTAATTCGAGGTGGTTATACGGTAATGTATTGTGACGTTGACCTCGAGATCAGCGGGGATTTAGTCACAGCATATGAAATATTAAGTATTTTCAATGAAAGAAATAGAAGTTATAACATATTTCTCTGATGTTAAGTTTTGTAAAGAGACTAAGTATGTGACCTTGACCTTGGGATCAGCGGGGGTTGGACAGTCGTAGATTTGTCACAGCATGATAGTACAACCTTAGAGGAATGCACAAGTGAAATAATAACAATTTTCAATGAAGGAAATAGAAGTTATAACTTATTTCTCTGATGTTAAGTTTTGTAAAGAGTATTTGACCTTGACATTGGGATCAGGAATGCATGTGTGAAATATTAAGCATTTTAGATGAAGGAAATAGAAGTTATAACAATATTTCTCTGATGTTAAGTTTTGTAAAGAGACTAAGTATTTGACCTTGACCTTCGGATCTGCGGGGGTTGGACGGTCGTGGATTTGGCACAGCATGGTAGTAGAGCCTTACAGGAATGCATGTGTGAAATATTAAGCACTTTAGATGAAGGAAATAGAAGTTATAACAATATTTCTCTGATGTTAAGTTTTGTAAAGAGACTAAGTATTTGACCTTGACCTTGGTATCAGCGGAGTTGGATGGTCGTGGATTTGGCACAGCATGGTAGTAGAGCCTTACAGGAATGCATGTGTGAAATATTAAGCATTTTAGATGAAGGAAATAGAAGTTATAACAATATTTCTCTGATGTTAAGTTTATGCGGACGGACGGACGGACAGACAGACGGACGCACGGACGGACGTTCTTACATTAGGGTACTTATGTGGCTTATCACATGTTAAATATTAGCCACATAAAACGATTTTTAGCCACATAAAACGATTTTTTAGGTGGCTAATTGTAACCAACCCTATCCTTTAACAAGTCCATAACCCTGTGGGGCTAGCCACATAAGTACCCTAATGTGTGCCCGGACGGACGGACAACCTGACTCCAGTATACCCCCCCACAACTCGTTGCGGGGGGTATAATGAAATACCAAGATATGTTTTCATGGAAAATAAGAAAAATATGCTATATTTGTGGTCTGTTTATTGTTTTCTGCTGCATGATAAAGGTACCATAAAATATGTATTGCTTTTTGATACTCGCTACGTCTGATTTAAATTGGGTTTTTGGCAATTTTAATTGGGTATTTAAGCAAATACGCAGCTTATCTGGAGCTCTGGTATTATGAGTGTGTCTCGCTCCCCGCACACGTACTACCGAGTCAATAATGTCATCATTGCATAAATAGGGGATTGTACACGAGTTCTGATTTAAGATATTTATCAAACGAGCAGAGCGTATTGGCGTATTTTACGCACTTATTTTAGCAGAATATGCATTGATTATCAAAAGTGGGAGTGAAAACACGCATTGATTTTCAAGTAGAGAAAATACTGTAATAAACATTGATTTTCAAGTAGAGAAAATACTGTAATAAAGTTGAAAATTTACTTAGTTGAGATGCAAAAAGCATTTGCTTTTTGCAGCTCAAATACATGTAAGTGAAATTTTAAATTTGTTTTATTTTGTTTCATTTGTTCCATATTTAATATAAAGAAAGAAAATCAATAATACATTTGTAAAGTAAATTACGCATTGAATTTGAAATATGGGGGTAAAAACACTCTTTAGATACAAAACTTATCTAGAGCTCTGAAACGACTTTACTGATTTTATTAGAAACGAGGCAGCTATATGTAAGTGTAAAGTGACAGATAACAATACCTACAATTGGAAGGAAACACTGAATGCCCACTGGCCAATCCTTATCACATTCGCTGCCAACACTGGAGGTACTATGGCAGCTAAATTGTAGTTAAATGACAGTATTTATGATCAACGTAACCCCAGATCAGCCTGTACAATTGTAGTATAAATTTGGGCCATCGGATGACAAAAGATACCGTAACGACATTTATGATCAGCGTAACGCCAGATCAGCCTGCACATATGTGCATGCAGTCTGATCAGGGTATATGCTGTTCACCATTCAGTCATTAATTTTTTACCAAATGGGGGAAATGCTAATATGCACGCACCAGTCAAGAGATTGACCCTTTGAACCCGAAAGCCCGCTATACCGGTTTATGCAAACTGCAGATCCAGATGAGCCGGCTCGTAGCGAGCCGTCTCATCAGGATCTGCACTTTTTGCAAGTAATTTTCATATTGTTTAGAACAAACACCCCTTTTCATAAATGGAGTCTGAAAATCATTTTGTGACAATTGGATTGGTCGGAAAATTAACATATCAAAATCCATCCCAGTTACTTAGGGGTGAAAGGGTTAAATCCAACGAGATCAACAATAAGTACAATGTCCACTCACCAGTCATTGTCACAGTCGCAGTCGCTGCCGACACTGGAGGTACTACGACAGCTGGAGCAGCTGGAGGTACTGATGCTCTCCGTGTACTGGAGTCGCTGTATCCTCTGTAGGTCCAGACTCGACTCCGCCGCTGCCGCCACGTCCGTCTGAGATCCCGTCTTACAGTGGATCCTCTCTAACGAGCTCCGCCGCTTACTCCGTCGCTGTTTCTGCCGTTGGTTTTCCGACGTGTGTAGAGGTGAGTTTGTCACCGAGAGGGTGGCGGTATCGGGGAGAGAATCAGTGGTGGGAGAAGCGGGGGCATAAACAATTTGGTACGGAGATAGGTCATCGTTCGTTTGGGTCAAGGGGCCATCGTTCATTTGGGTCAAGGGGTCATCGTTCGTTTGGGTCAAGGGGTCATGGGTATCACAGGTGAGCGAAGGGTTTGGTGTAGTTTGTGAGTCGATGTCTGATGTCATTGCTACAGAATCTGGTGTGGTGGTTCCTGCACCAATGCCAGTCAGCGCGTTTATCACAAAGTCGACGATGTTGTCCTGGTGTTCGTGGTCAGACAACGTGCTGTCGCTGGAGAAAGAGCCGGAAGATTTGTCGTGCGTGAACTCCGATTCCTGGTCAGACACCGAGATGCAGGGAATCGCGAACTGTACGTTGTACTGCCAGCTGAACTGGCTGTGGAAGTCTCGCGGCCGCGCTGCATGTGAATCACTTGAGTCGGACGCTGATTTATCCACACACGATTGCACTGCATCTGTCACTACATCATCAATAATCTCACGACAGAAGTGCCTAACACTGCTACCCGTATCCAGCCGACAGCAGCTTTTCAAGCACAGGTCGTCATTGGAAGTAGAAACACCTGATTCACAACTCAAGGCCTCTATATTTGAATCACTTTCACAGACACATTCAGCAGAAATATCTTTTCTAATCTCAGTCTGCTGTTCAGAACAACTTGAAATTACATCCCCTTCAGACACCTCCTCACTAGGTGGCAGCTTGCAGGCACTAGCGCCACCTACTTCCTGTGAAGTCAAAGGTGGAGCATCCAAAGTCACAGTATCTGAAGTACTCACATTCTCACTGTGAAGTCCAGAATCCTGGCTTTCTGATTTGTTTAAAATTGAAAACCCTTCATTTAAACTTTGATTCATACTAGAAGATGGCGAGAATTGGAAACTGCCACCAACTATGGTAGACGAAGGAGAAATGGAGTCAAATTCGGTCAATTCCGAGTTCATGTTAATCGGCGTTACTGGACTACCAGAACTTGGTGTATGTACAAGAATAGAAGAGCCAATACCGTCAATCGGAACAATACTTTCTGCACCTCCTTCATCGAAACCTTGATCTATTTGTAGTAACGTCTCTGGCGGGTCCCCCATTTCTTGCAGGGATCTCGAGTGAGTGTCAACAGCGGGCGTAGATACATCGGACTCCATCGAAGTACACAGTGACTTCTCCAACAGGGAAAATTCTGTCGGGCTCAATGTATACAACAACTCCCTGGGCATATGAAGAAAACAGTATTTTATGACAAAATTATTAAAGCTCCAGATAAGCTGCGTATTTGCTTACATACTTTAGTTACCCTAAATATTCGGCCACAATTTGTTTTGGGAAACCCCTGTTAAATAGGCGTTTCCCAAAACAAATTGTATCCAAATACATTGTTATTATGATTAAACCAGTACTGCCATACTAAATCTAAATATTGACACTCTCATTGGTGTAGGGAAAACATATAGTATTGAGTTTCCCCAAATAAACGGTATTAAGGGTTATTTCGGTACTCAATTAAATGTCAATAAAACAGGAGAACCATGATCATGAAGCTGATCCCTCGCTGGCAGCCTTGATTATGAAATGAACATATGTTCTCAGTGGCCTTGACCACGAGTGTTCAGACGTGGGGTGTATGCGAAACAAAGGACATCCATAAACACACATTGTGGCCAAATATTATCAAAATTGGTGAAGTGGTGAATCAGTTATTAAAGTGACCCGTGTCTCAGATATCCAATAAGTTGTTTTTCGCTCCATGCACATTAAATGACATAATATTATATAAATCAATAGTACATTATTTGACCACATTTCCAAAAACATGCGCTATATTCACATGCCATCAGAAACTATGATAAGCAGGGGAGATTGGTTTGGCATAATTTGGCATTTTCGCCAAAAATATACCAGTAAGGAAATATTGAGAAATTTCTTTATTTTTTGATCATGCAATGATCATACTAAACCACATTTAGAAAGATACTGGGCAAATAAAAATTCACGCAAATTTCTAAGTAATTTGACCTTGACCTTGGACATGAAGGCCGTATGGGTGTGATATGGAATGAAAATATGAATGATGATAAGCAAGAATAAGAAGTTTGAAGTCAATCCGCCTTACCATTAAAGAGATAATGGGTATCCAAAAACTTTTACGTGGTCGGATGGATGGACAAACGGACGGAATTACAACAAGAAATGTGTCTGTCGAACGCGAATGCCACCTGCAGCATATTTGAGAAACTGTGACAAAGTGGTTAACCGAAAAGTGTGACGGACGGACGGATGGTCCAAACACTATATGCCACCCGTTTCTTTGAAACCCGGTGGCATAAAAACTATATACCCCTCGAAATGCCGGGGGTATAACAAGGTACAATTGGGTTTGGAAATATGATACAAATCTACAGATCTACAGATCCAGTGCCTTTAAGAAATGAAAGGTGTTACCAATGTACGTACGCTCACATGCACGCACATGGACTAGCGCTATATCCCCTCTTACCAATCGGCAAGGGGATAATTAGCCCCCTTTTCATGATGGGTCACATAAGAGAGACAAACTGGGTTTAACGTCATAGCAACAGCTAAGATCACATGTGTCTGTGACTGGAGAAATGGGGCTTATGGGTTATGCGACCAGAATAGCCCCAGATCAGCCCGCGCATCCGCACAGTCTGTTCAGGGACTGCACTGTTCGCCATTCAGTCAATGAAACACCTGTAATGCTTCACATTTATAGTTTTCATCCTTATCAGGCTTCAAGAGTGCTCTAGAAGATCAGTAGCCTATTTCATCAACATTGCAAAGTATACTTTAGTATCAAAGTATACTTTGAGGGAGAAATTTTCAATTTTATGATAAATTTATTAATTTATATTATACTGAATTTATTACATTATCACAGCCAATTTGGCTGTGATAATGTAATAAATTCAGTATAATAATTCTGCATACTTTTAATCATGAAATATATGCATTTGTTAGTTCTATATGAAATAATGCATTTCAGGAAAAATAAATGATTACTCCCTCAAAGTATAATTTGCTAGTAAAGTATACTTTGCAATGTTGGTGAAATAGGCTACTGACGTTAGAATATCCACACATTTCATAAGCCCCATTTCTCCAGTCACAGCCACATATAAGAGATGGGACAGCCATTTAAAGTCTCGAGTCGAAAGACCAGCGGGATGGAAATACCATGGAAATATTTATCCATGCCTTGGGCATCATTGAACCGACAACCTCCGGCAATGATGTGCAATGCTCCACCACTAGGTCATCAACAGTGGACCAACCTGATTTTAAACAGCAGGGTTTGGAAGGGCCGGTACATCTCGGACATGCTGGTGGCGTCCATGTCAGGATTGAGCGGACCCTCGGGATAAATCAGCAGGCCGCTGTAACCAGACGCTGATTACAATACAGGGCAATACAGATCTAGAGTAATGGCCTCCTCCTCCTCTTATAGCCATTCCTTATCCTGTCCTACGTTGTTTTAAATGGTTTACAATTATCAGAGCTGCAGCGTATTTGCGTAAATACCTAATTAAAATCGCCAAAAACCCAATTGAAATCAGAAGTAGCGAGTATCAAAAAGCAATACAAAATTTGTAGTACCTTTATCATGCTGCATAAAAAATAAACAGACCACAATTATAGCATATTTTTTTCTTATTTTCCATGAAAACACATCTTGGTATTTCATTAGACTTGTCTCCAAGGAGACAATTCTAATGAAATGCCATGACAAGTTTTTATTTCGAAGCAAACTATTCAATTATTGCTGTCTGTTGATGTGTAAACAGTAGTGTGATTTTATTTTACCCAATTAAAATGTTGAAATACCCAATTGCTTCAGAAATGATGGAGTGACAATACTCAATTACTAATTTCTTATCTGGAGTCCTGAATTATTTTCTTGAATATCTTTTTTTTCTAGAACACGTTGAGCCACTGCCTGAAAACAAGAGGGCCATGATGGCCCTAATTCGCTCACCTGACTCCATGAACACCAGAGGAGAATGTGACATTGAGTTCTTGTGTTTTAAACAAAATTGTGCTATTTTTAGATGGCGGTCATCTTGGATTAAGCGATGACTCTCATTTTACCAAATCTGAAAATGCTTCACCCAAGGATCTTAACTTATTATGAAGTTTGGCCAGCATCGGCCATGTAGTTCCTGAGAAAAAGACGTTCAAAATCTTGAATAAATGGACATTTTGGCAGCCATCATGGATGGCATAATCATCCGATTCCTACAAATATTGCACCAGAGCAATCGCCTCATCGATACCTTCAATTTGATATATGACATGAGCATATTCGGCCAAAAATAAAATTTGACCCCAATTTGACCCCACGGGCCACACGCATTTTTGACCCCGGGGTCACCATTTTCCCAACTTTGAAAGAGCATTGTAAATAGATCATTCCTACCAAGTTTTCGTCGAAATCCGGCCAGTGGTTCAAGAGAAGATTTTTTAAGAATTTATGCTATTTTTAGACGGCGGCCATCTTGGATTAGCGATGACCTCCATTTTAACAAATCTGAAAAGGCTTCACCCATGGACCATAACTTTTAAGTTTGGCTACAATGGGCCAAGCGGTTCATGTGAAGAAGAATTTTGAAATCTCTAATAAAAGAACGACCTTTTGACCTTTCGGCGGCCATCTTGGATGACATAACCATCCGATTTCGACAAAAAATGCACCAGAGTGATTGTCTCGTTGATACCTTCGATTTAATATATGACATGACCATATTCAGTCAAAAATAAAATTTGACCCCAAGGGCCACGCCCATTTTTGACCCCGGGATCACAATTTTAACAACTTTGAAAGAGCATTGTACATCGATCATTCATGCCAAGTTTTGTCGAAATCCGGTTGGCGGTTCTTGGGAAGAAGATTTTTTTGAAGAATTTGTGCTATTTTTAGATGGCGACAATCTTGGATTACGTAATGACGTCATTTTAACAATTTTGTAATCCCCCTACCTAAGGACCATGACCATGAAGTTTGGTGACTATAGGCCCAATGGTTACCGAGGACAAGACGTTTGAAAATGTTCACGGACGACGGACGGACGGACGGACGGCAAGACACATTGCGGTAACAATAGCTCACGAGCTTCGCTCAGGTGAGCTAAAAAATATTATGCCTCATTTGCATATGAAAATAGACTGATACCACCGCGCGTCACTATCAGTGAAATAAATATTTCTAAATGATTATATCTGTATATCGGGCACTAGTAATTTTTAGAACTGATGGAATAGTGACAAAAGTATACTTATTTAATTCCTATAAAGAACATTTTGTGCCTACTGAGTGGGTATGTACCTTTAATGAGACATTATAGAACATCTGACATCAAACGCCCTTAGCACACTAGTAAGCATGTAATATTGTGGCTTATGTCATTATGTGAATCAGAAACAGCACTGCAGCTGATCTCACCCTCATACTAAAGGTGATTAATATGTACCTGATAATGACTAGATTTAATCAGCAGCATTTGGTGTGTCTTACGGATCAGCAGCTTGTAACATCAGATATTTACAGCTGGGAGTACACATGTAATGAGGAGAAATTACAAATTCAGCTCTAAATGTACAATAACCAGATTTGGTGTCAGGTGCACTTTAATATCCCCTTACCACACTCAAATCACTTGGGCCCACCCCTTTTACCCAGCCCTTATGAGAAGCAGGAGATGCTGTGGCTTATACTATTCTGGTAATCACAAGCAGAACTACAGCTGATCTCACTCACATACCACATGGGGTTGGTTCACCCAATAGGCTAACCCTTACACTGCTATCTTATTTTTATTGTCGTCTGTTGTTTATTTTCTATTTTCCATTTTTATCATTAAAAACATGATTCGACAGCACTTTAGAATAATTTACAACATGCTTTGACGTATAGGGATTTTGGAAAAATATAGGGATTGCCAAATGTATAGGAATTTATAGATAATGGACAGCCTGCATTAGAAAACTCAGAATTTCTACTAGTCCTGCATGCATTCCCACTCGTCAGGACGAGCGGACAAGTGGAATTTTCATGTCCTCTTGATGTTTTTGTCAATTTTCAGTTATAAAACACGCTGATAGAATGGATGATGCACCATGACCTGTATCTATTACAGAAATGAGCAGGCTTGTGTCATTGGATAACAAATTGTCAGTTAACAAGTTTATCACTATTAGGTAATAACTCGGAAAATACTCCTGATGCATCTAGAGAAAGCTTCAGATCTGTATTATGCTGAAATTGATCACAAGTTAGATAAACTGTATTGCTTCCTTTCTCAGATATCAGTGACACAATGGATATGGATACGGATTCCACTGATGTTCCATAGGTCGAATACGGTCACATGTCATTACCGAATTAGGTCAGTGTAATGACGCAACGTAAAATGAAAACAGATTATATTTGCAAATAATCTGTCATAAAACGTTACCCGATACCATGCTAGTGTCTTTTGATATCAAGTTTATCTGGCTGACCTTAGAAACGTTAGAAATTTAAAGGTGGGCGAGCCTCCTACACGATTCATAGCCTTGCTTGGTGTTCCAGGGCTCCAGATAAGGAATTAGTAATTGAGTATTTTCACTCCATCTTTTCTGAAGCAATTGGGTATTTCAAAATTTTAATTGTGTAAAATAGAATCACACTACTGTTTACACATCAGCAGACCCACTTATTGAATAGTTTGCTTCTAAATGAAAACACATCTTTGCATGCTGGGAAACTTGTGGGCTATAAATAGTTCAAAACTAGCGGACAAAAAATCATCATATTTTCTTTATTTCCACCCTTAGAACAAATTCCTTTGGTGATCAAATAGGCAGAATATGTCGATTTGACGGCGGCTCGTTGCGGAGTTCCATAGGTACGTACTTACCAGACGATGGCGAGACGGGGTATGGTGAACATGAGGGCAGGGTCGTAGTCGTCTAGCATGTCCTGGGTCAGCAGGCCCATCCGCAGTGCCCTGTTCATGATAGAAAATCCATATTCACATGTATCAAAATTTACCTTTTTCTTCCTATTTTCTTTATTTCTCAATGAAAGTATTGTTGTTACCACTCATTTGAACCGTCTCGGCAAGACGGTTCAAATGAATGGTAACAACATATACTTTCATTGAGAAACATGAACATGGAGAGAAAGCAGTTGGTAAATATTGATACTTTTGAATCAGAACCTGGTATGAAATTAGTTAATTGATTGATAGAATGGGGTTTAATGCCAATTTGTGGCGATGACTTGAGAAATGGGGCTTATGGCATTTGTGACCAGTGTAGCTCCTAATCAAATAGCACATATGTAGCTGGAGAACGATCTATATCGAGTGTTAAGAAGCATGACGGGTGCTTCATTGTGTGGAATGGCGAACAGTGCAGATCCTGATCAGACAGTGCGGATCTTCAGCTTCATTTCCCGTCACAGCCACATTTAAGATAAACGAACCAGACAACATTTATTTCTTACAATCTGAAGTATGTGCTTGTGATTTTGTGTTTTTTTTATTGAAGGGCGGGTGGGGGGTGGGGGCGGGTGGCATCGAAATGGGGAATGAAAATATGGATTATTATAAACATGTACTAAAGACCTTGGGCACGGGGCATCGGTGAGACCGAGAATGAAAATATTAATGGTGATAAACATGCACATGACCTTTATTGCAGAAAAATATTGTAACTGGATCTCTGAGAAGCCATATCTGTCATTTAGTGATCACATTTATTTATTTAAAGGCGTTTAACGACCTGTCAACAGCTAAAGTTATTTTAGGCCATGTTAACAGGGTCGAATCAGATGGGGGGGATGCCGCGTCTTCAAAACATAAGTCACTTAGCCCCACTTAGTACTTTTAAAATGGGTTTAACCGGATTCAAGTAACAAGAAAGCCAAAAATAAAATGATGAACCTGAAAATTGAAAGTGTTTATCGTCCCAGCAATAGCTAAGGTCAATAGCTAACCTGAATGCCAAACCTGTAGCCGATTTCATCAAAATTGCAAAGTATACTTATCTAACAAAGTATACTTTGAGGGAGAAATTTTCAATTTTTTATTAATTTTTATTATACTGAATTTATTACATTATCACAGCCATTTTGGCTGTGATAATGTAATAAATTCAGTATAATAATTATGCATACTTTGAATCATCAAATATAGGCAGTCGTTATAGTTCTATATGAAATAATGCATTTCTGGAAACATAAATGATTACTCCCTCAAAGTATACTTTGCTAGATAAGTATACTTTGCAATGTTGGTGAAATAGGCTACAGAGATATCGGGATTCAGTTAAGCAGGAATCCTATCGTTAAATTTACCCATTCTCCCGACCATTTATTGACTACACTCGACCATTATTGTAACACGATGTCACATACCTTTGTACAGTTTCAGAGAAGAGAATCGTCACCTCCTGCATCATATCGTATTCCTTCATTGTCTTCACCGGCACCATGGCACTCACATAGCTGTGAATACAAGTGGCTTTGACTGGAGAAATGGGGCTTATTGGATTTGCAGAACTACAGATAAGGTTTGTATCTAAAGTTTGTTTTGTTTTTGTTTGTTTATTGGTGTTTAACGGCCTATCAACAGCTAAGGTCATGTAAGGCCGGGCAAACGGGTTCGATCCCGTTTTAACCTGCTGCATTGGGGGGAAAATTCCAAAATCAGAACTGAATATTTACATCGAGAAACAATATATTCAGCCCTGAAATTAGAATAACCTGACCTGGTGGCAGGTCCATACCACACCAAAGTCACTTGGCCCCTTCCCCTAAAATAGGATTACGAATAATCGTAATACTCACATAAGGATATTACCAGATTCAACTGTCGCATACAAAATGCCAAAGACGTATGTGAGGGCCAAACCAGGTCTCCAGTCGGAATTCCGGTAAGGATGAACCCCGATCGTTAAATTACCCATCGCTTGCACCCACCTTCCACCCACCTAAAGGTTTGTATCTATACCCCCAAATTTCAAATTCAATGCGTATTTTATTTTACAAATGTATTATTGATTTTCTTCCTTATTAAATAGGGAACAAATGATAAAAATAAAACAAATTTAACAAGAAATGCGTCTGTCGAACGCGGATGCCACCTGCAGCATATTTGAGAAACTGTGACAAAGTGGTTAACCGAAAAGTGTGACGGACGGACGGACGGACGGTCCAAACACTATATGCCACCCGTTTCTTCGAAACCCGGTGGCATAAAAATTCACTTATTTGAGCTGCAAAAAGCTTTTTGCAGCTCAAATAAGTAAAGTTTCAACCTTATTACTGTATTTTCACTACTCAATTTGACAATCAATGCATATTTTCACATTGCTGTGAGTATTTTGTACTCCCACTTTTGATAATCAATGTGTATTCTGCTAAAATAAATGTGTAAAATACACCAATACACACCTCTCCTTGGAGCTCTGGATTTGTAACCAGTGGAACTCCTGATCAAATAGAAAACTCCTACAGCCCGAAATGATCCATATTGCTTGTTACAAGCACGACGGATGTTTCATTGACAGAATGGCAAACAGTGCAGATCCTGATCCGACTTTGTGTCTAAAGAGTAATGTACTCCTTCATTCAAAATCAATGTGACTTCCATTTTTGCAACCAGATTATTGAAGATGAATTTGTTTTCTTATACCACAGCATATTGTTTGTTCGCTGTACTAATTGGAAGGGTCAGTGCAGTAAGGGGGCTAACTACCTTAGATGTATACTACATACTAAGTATTAACCTATAAACAAGAAATGTGTCTGTCGAACGCGGATGCCACCTGCAGCATATTTGAGAAACTGTGACAAATTGGTTAACCGAAAAGTGTGACGGACGGACGGACAGACAGACGGACGGTCCAAACACTATATGCCACCTGTTTCTTCGAAACCCGGTGGCATAATAAGTCTGTGACCGGAGAAATAGGGTTTATGGGTTTTTCGACCAATGTAGATCCAGATCAGCCTGTGCTACTTCGAGTTGCAAAACAAAAAGCAAACGGCTTGAATAATATATAATGTATCAAACAAGTGATTAGTTAAAGAGGTTAATGGAAGAATGGAGCTAACTCCCTTAGGGAGTTAGCTCCATTCTTCCATTAACCTCTTCAACTTAGTATATATCTAGCACAAGGTCTAATGTATAACAATTCCTTACCTTAGTTCAAACTCGGCAAATAGTTTGTCGAATATTACCAAGGCCTCTCTTATCTGAAATGAATACGAACACAATACAACTTTATCTGATTGTAGCAAACACCGAGTGTGCGAATTGATATACATCATCAGTCCGAAAGATAACAATTCAATATGTAACGGGAAATCCCAGAAATGTCACATGTCAGTTAAAGATAATAATACATGTACAAAATGTATGGGAAATCCCAAATGTGATATATATAAAACAGAGCTCCAGATAAGCTTTGCGTTTAAAGCGTACTATACCCCCCTGATTTCAAAATCATTGCGTATTAAACTTTTACAAATGGGTTATTGGTTTTCATTACTAAATATGGAACAAATGATAAAAAACAAATATAACAAATAACAAACACAGCTGTTGCAGCTCAACTAAGTGAATTTTATGACAGTATTTTCACTACTCAATTCGAAAATAAATGCATATTTTCACATTGCTGTGCGTATTTTGTACTCCCACTTTTGATAATCAACGCGTATTCAGCTAAAATAAGCGCGTAAAATATGCTAATACGCACCTTATCTGGAGCACTATATAAACTAGATTGGTCTTGGTCAGTAAGCGAGGCTTACGGAATACCCCCCCCCCCCCCCCCGCGTGGGCCCAGGTACCCCTAAATATGGAAAATTTTCCAAGTGTGTGGGCTTGTGACCTTGACTCTGGGCTTAGCGGGGGCGGCACGAACGTGAATGTGAAGCAGATCTGAGCAAGGAAATAGAAGTTATAACCGATTTCTCTGATGTTAAGTTTTGTAAAGAGACTAAGTATGTGATCTTGACCTTGGGATCAGCGGGGATATGTCACAGCATGATAGTAGAGCCTTAGAGGAATGCATGCATGAAATATTAAGAATTTTAGATGAAGTTATAACATATTTCTCTGATGTTAAGTTTTGTAAAGAGAACATGTATTTGACCATGACCTTGGGATCAGCGGGGGTTGGACGGTCGTGGATTTGGCACAGCATGGTAGTAGAGCCTTACAGGAATGCATGTGTGAAATATTAAGCATTTTAGATGAAGGAAATAGAAGTTATAACAATATTTCTCTGATGTTAAGTTTTGTAAAGAGACTAAGTAAGTATTTGACCTTGACCTTGGGATCAGCGGGGGTTGGACGGTCGTGGATTTGGCACAGCATGGTAGTAGAGCCTTACAGGAATGCATGTGTGAAATATTAAGCATTTTAGATGAAGGAAATAGAATTTATAACAATATTTCTCTGATGTTAAGTTTTGTAAAGAGACTAAGTATTTGACATTGACCTTGGGATCAGCGGGGGTTGGACGGTCGTGGATTTGGCACAGCATGGTAGTGGAGCCTTATAATGCATGTGTGAAATATTAAGCATTTTAGATGAAGGAATTAGAAGTTATAACAATATTTCTCTGATGTTAAGTTTTGTAAAGAGACTAAGTATTTGACCTTGACCATGGAATCAGCGGGGGTTGGACGGTCATGGATTTGGCACAGCTTGGTAGTAGAGCCTTACAGGAATGCATGTGTGAACTATTAAGCAGTTTAGATGAAGGAAATAGAAGTTATAACAATATTTCTCTGATGTTAAGTTTTGTAAAGAGACTTAAGTATTTGACCTTGACCATGGGATCAGCGGGGGTTGGACGGTCATGGATTTGGCACTGCATGGTAGTAGAGCCTTACAGGAATACATGTGTGAAATATCAAGCATTTTAGATCAAGGAAAAAGAAGTTATAACTAGATTGGTCAGTAAGCGAGGCTTACGATATACACCCCGCGTGGGCCCAGGTACCGCTAAAATATGTAAAAAATTCCAAGTGTGTGGGCTTGTGACCTTGACTCTGGGATTAGCGGGAGCGGCATGAACATGAATTTGTCACAGGGTGGTAGAGGTCCATTGGAGCAATGCGTGTGTGAAATGTGAAGCAGACCCGAGCAAGGAAATAGAAGTTATAACCGATTTCTCTGATGTTAAGTTTTGTAAAGAGAAGTATGTGACCTTGACCTTGGGATCAGCGGGGGTTGGACAGTCATAGATTTGTCACAGCATGATAGTACAACCTTGGAGGAATGCACAAGTGAAATAATAAGAATTTTCAATGAAGGAAATAGAAGTTATAACTTATTTCTCTGATGTTAGAGACTAAGTATTTGACCTTGACATTGGGATCAGCGGGGGTTGGACGGTCGTAGATTTGGCACAGCATGGTAGTAGAGTCTTAATATTTAGAAGTTATAACAATATTTCTCTGATGTTAAGTTTTGTCAAGAGACTTAAGTATTTGACCTTGACCTTGGGATCAGCGGGGGTTGGACGGTCATGGATTTGGCACAGCATGGTAGTAGAGCCTTACAGGAATGCATGTGTGAAATATTAAGCATTTTAGATGAAGGAAATAGAAGTTATAACAATATTTCTCTGATGTTAAGTTTACGGACGGACGGACAACCTGACTCCAGTATACCCCCCCACAACTCGTTGCGGGGGGTATAACAATATTTCTCTGATGTTAAGTTTTGTAAAGAGACTTAAGTATTTGACCTTGACCATGGGATCAGCGGGGGTTGGACGGTCGTGGATTTGGCACAGCATGGTAGTAGAGCCTTACAGGAATGCATGTGTGAAATATTAAGCATTGTAAATGAAGGAAATAGAAGTTATAACAATATTTCTCTGATGTTAAGTTTATTGACGGACGGACAACCTGACTCCAGTATACCCCTCCACAACTCGTTGCGGGGGGTATAATCACAAAGCTAGGTGACAAATTATCATACCGACCTCAAATACGAACTGAATGGGAAACCCCCAGATTGTCCAGTTTTGAAGGGTTCCATAGTTATATTACCGGTACTTGATTTTACTTAATATAGAGACGGGAATGCACCTGTATATGGGAGCCTTGAACAAGAGTGAACATTCAACACTGCAATATGATATTTAGCCTATTGAACCAACATTGTAAAGTATACTTACATCTATCTAGCAAAGTATACTTTGAGGGATAAATTTTCAATTTAAGGATAATTTATTCATTTTTATTATACTGAATTTATTACATTATCACAGCCATTTTGGCTGTGATAATGTAATAAATTCAGTATAATAATTCTGCATACTTTTAATCATGAAATATATGCATTTGTTAGTTATATATGAAATAATGCATTTCGGGAAAAGTAACCGATTACCCCCTCAATGTGTACTTTAATAGCTAGATAAGTACGCTTAGCAATTGTTGACGAAATCGGCTACTGGCATTGAAGTCCTAGAAAACCAAGCCATCCCTACTAATTGAGGATATATTCTCTAATGCAATCCTTTGATGCCGAAAACAAGTATTGTTTATTACATTACTGTAAGTGTTTATTTCAACCAAATATGGGTAACTCTATTGTCAGAAAACATGAAAAAGTCTGTAAATATCACAGACAATTTCGGCGATTTCGTACCTACGTAGTTTCGTCCTCATTTTTATGATAATTCAGTTTGGTATTAACCAAATATACAGAATGTATGCACATCCAAGTTCATAAACGATATTTATGATATTTTACAATCTATTTTCAAATTCTACAATCAACTACATTTGCTTCCCAGCACCCCCCCCCCCCTCCCCCATGTGTCTTTTTATTTCTCAATGAAAGTATACGTTGTTACTTCTCCCTATTTTGCCTGGAGGGAGAAGTCACTTCTCCCTAGATTTTTGGCCTAAATTGAACCCTGGAGCACCCACCTATAATCCATTTACTCTTGTGATGTTTCTAATGCAAGGTACATAGTACAGTGTAGATTGAAAGTATTTGTTCACGCCTAAGCAGAGGTTGGGGCCATAATGCTATTAAGCCATCCCTACAAACTGACAATAACACGCTACATGTCCCTAAGGCAACAAAAAAATGTGAATGGGTTCAACGTAACAGCTAAGGTCATATAGAGTCGGGACCTAGGTAATTGGGAGAAAAAACTGACAGTGATTGGTTTTAACGTCCCAGCAACAGCTGGTAATGTCATATAGAGATGAGACTAAAGTCTCATCCGACAGACAAGTGGGATGGAAAAACAATGTAAGCATTTTTCACGCCTAGGGTGAGGAGTGGACTACCCATATTGAAGTCCAATGCCATATACTAGTAACCTAGGCCACAGCCCAGCAAATATTCTCCAATTGGCATAAACTGACAATGGCACCCACCCGCTCCGTATACTCGGCGATGTTCTTAAGGCACTGGTCACGCAGCACACAGCGCAGGCTGTCCAGATTCTTGGTCAGGGCTCGGGCCAGTGGCCGCATGCTCGCACTCTCCACCTCCCGGTTGAGGATGCTCGACCCTGCCGCCAGACACTGGAAGACAAATAAAGTGATTATTTTGTTTGTTTCTCCATAAAAGTATATGTTGTTACCACTCATCTGAACCGTCTCGTCGAGACAGTTCATATAAGTGGTAACAACAAATACTTTAAAACAGAAATAGAGAAAATAGCGAAAGAAATTCTCCAAATTTTCATATTCCTGTAATTGTATGCAGCCTATAGTGGGTCAACAGCTTACATAGAGCCTTCATGTCTTATTGTCTACCTCGTGTGTAAGTCAATGTTTCTAGTCCTAGTATTTCACCCAGCCTATATTAGCATGGCACCGTGCCATGAACGAATTTGGTGGCACCAGGCTTCCCAAAATGAAATTGCAAAATAAATATATTTTTGATTACATTATAACATTTACCCATACACCATTACAGGCATTATCATCATTCAACCAAAATTTGAAAAACAAATATTTTTTTACAGGTATTAAAGTTTTTTTGATGATGTAATTTTCAAATAGAATAAAAAATGTTGTTTAGCGGACTGAATGTGCATGTTTTTAATTCAAAGTTTTACATCAGGGCTCAACACTAAGGCACGTCCGACCGACCGAGCCTAGTGAAAATTTGGTCCGGTCGTGTCAATTTTCCCGGAATACCATTGTCTGTAGCCCGTCTGGTCGTGTTCCAATTTGACCAAAGTCTCTGCCAAAAATAAAACAGTATTAGTTCACCTTTTATTTTTCTGGTAATAACAAACAAAACTTCCAAGAAAGATCGTTGATTGACAGTTCGAACATAGTTTATTTACAACTCCAGGCGGACTTGTTTGCCTAGGCTTCGGGTATGATATTTGTAGTAGGCCTCTGTATTTCGTACCCAAACTAAACCGTACCCATTTTATTTAAACAGTGGGATCAATGCTACCATCGAATATGATAATTTAATGAGGGTATTTAAAATTTTGTGTGCACTGATGTACGTCTCTAGTTCGTTCAGTTTTTTTGGCTGGACAGTTTACATATATTATCAACAATGCAAAGCTCAATACCGCACGGCATTATTATATTCTGATTTTGACCAGATCCCGATAAAAGAACCAAAATAAATCATAACAAACAAGTCCGGAGTAAAGCGAATTTACATAAGAAGTAGAACGATCTACGATTGGTTGATGGTGCTTCATTCACCAAATAGCAATTTTTGATTGGAAGCTGTCAGAAATATACGCAAACAGAGCGTAACGTATGTATTGATCATACAATTCTCTTGGAAAAAAAAAGAATTCTCATTGCGCCGATCATGTAATCAGTGACTCAGAA
The DNA here is from genome assembly GCA_029237695.1 of Conchocele bisecta. Taxonomy (NCBI): domain Eukaryota; kingdom Metazoa; phylum Mollusca; class Bivalvia; order Lucinida; family Thyasiridae; genus Conchocele; species Conchocele bisecta. Next base: position 48,618,856 of record CM055272.1, on the reverse strand, counting down.
ATTACACACAGTGGATCAAATGTGCTGCTGAGCACATGCTTTTACTAACAACCACATCGCTAATAAATCTTGTGCCCTGATATGAGTATATTGAAAATGAGTTCAACTGATATGGAATATTCTAAGTCACTTAAAGTTCTTGTTTTGTTGGGCTGGGAGGCATAATCAGTGGACATTAGAATTTGCCATTTAATGAATCATTATTCATTGATCTGACAACTTGGATAAGGTGAATTTAATCATCACCAATTGAAACTAGATTGGTCAGTAAGCGAGGCTTACGGAATACCCCCCGCGTGGGCCCAGATACCCCTAAAATTTCCAAGTGTATGGGCTTGTGACCTTGACTCTGGGATTAGCGCGAGCGGCATGAACGTGAATTTGTCACAGGGTGGTAGAGGTCCATTGGAGCAATGAGTGTGTGAAATGTGAAGCAGATCCGAGCAAGGAAATAGAAGTTATAACCGATTTCTCTGATGTTAAGTTTTGTAAAGAGACTACCGTATAACCTCGAATTAATTCGCCCCCGGAGGCGTTACATTTTACAAAAGGGGGGGGGGGGGGGGGGGGGGGTGGGGGCGTTTTTTTTTTTTTTAATTTCGGGGGGGGTGGGGGGGGGGGGCGGGGGTGGCGTTTATTAGGAGGGGGGCGTTAATTCGAGGTTATACGGTATGTATGTGACGTTTGATCTCCAGATCAGCGGGGATTTGTCACAGCATATGAAATATTGAAATTGAATTTTCAATGAAAGAAATAGAAGTTATAACATATTTCTCTGATGTTAAGTTTTGTAGAGAGACTAAGTATTTGACCTTGACCTTGGGATCAGCGGGGGTTGGACGGTCGTGGATTTGGCACAGCATGGTAGTAGAGCCTTACAGGAATGCATGTGTGAAATATTAAGCATTTTAGATGAAGGAAATAGAAGTTAGAACAATATTTCTCTGATGTTAAGTTTTGTAAAGAGCCTAAGTATTTGACCTTGACCTTGGGATCAGCGGGGGTTGGATGGTCGTGGATTTGGCACAGCATGGTAGTAGAGCCTTACAGGAATGCATGTGTGAAATATTAAGCATTTTAGATGAAGGAAATAGAAGTTATAACAATATTTCTCTGATGTTAAGTTTTGTAAAGAGACATAAGTATTTGACCTTGACCTTGGGATCTGCGGGGGTTGGACGGTCGTGGATTTGGCACAGCATGGTAGTAGAGCCTTACAGGAATGCATGTGTGAAATATTAAGCATTTTAGATGAAGGAAATAGAAGTTATAACAATATTTCTCTGATGTTAAGTTTACAGACTAAGTATTTGACCTTGGGATCTGCGGGGGTTGGACGGTCGTGGATTTGGCAAAGCATGGTAGTAGAGCCTTACAGGAATGCATGTGTGAAATATCAAGCATTTTAGATGAAGGAAATAGAAGTTATAACAATTTTTTCTCTGATGTTAAGTTTACGGACGCACAGACGGACAACCCGACTCCAGTATACCCCCCCCACAACTACTTGTTGCGGGGGGTATAATTAATTATATTTTCTCTTGTCATTTACAATGGCCTATAATTTTCAAATGTCCCCAACTTTGTGTATGAGGTGGGTCAACTGGCCCCACTTTAAAAATTCCTGCAATACACACTGAATAGGTTTCAAAACTGTCCGCTTCAATATTTCATAATTGATTATCATTGACATCTGCTTTATATGCATGTAGTACCAAACAATCAGTACAATCGAGTCCTAGTTCCTACAAGTACAATGGAATGTTAGTTGATAATAACTATACATCATTACATGTATAATTTAATAAAAACTTTGATAAATTAATGCAAGTAACGCTTCACTAGGTCAGGGCTAGTACAAATTAGGTCAGGGCTAGTAGTTTCTAAAAGTACTAGCCCGACTGGTCTAGTGGAAAAAAAAGTTAACGTTGAGCCCTGTACATGCGACCCTTTTTGCATTTTCTGGCATTACCATGGCCCTTTCTAACCCTGTGAACAGTGCAGTCCGTTATAGCAGTGTTTGAAAACAGTCTAGATCCAGATGAGCCAACTCATGACAAGCCACCCTATCAGGATTTGCCCTTTTTGCAAACAATTATCAGAAAAGTCATAAATAGTATAAAAATCATTTTGTGACGTTTGGACTGGTCGGAAACCACAACAAAATCCACTCCAGTTATTTAGGGGTGAAAGGATTAATCCTGGTGGAAACATCACCTCTGCACCAAACCACAGTTGTCCAGCGAGATTTTCTTGCAGCACGTCATCGGGAAACTTCACACGGAAGTCTCGGTTGGCCCTCTGTGTGGGTATCGCCTCATCCATAATGTGCTGGACAGAGGTTAGCACCTTGTCCTGGCACGTCCGGAGCACATTCACCAATATCGTGCATCGTTCAGGGTCTTTACGCCCATCAAAACTGTCGAGTTCCGCGGCCACCTGATTCAGCTCCTCGTCGGCAAAGTAGAACTGTGCCAGCAACGAGTTGTCAGTTTTCTGGAGAAAAGGGAAAATAAATGGGTGTAATGTCAAAATTGGACCAAATTTCACGAAAATAAAAAGGCTCATTCTTAGAGACGTCATCTGTCACCATTACCCCACGTATTGATTGGCATTATTTATACATTTTATATCACTTACAGTGTAAATTTCACCACTGATATCAGGGGCGATAATCGTGTTTCCTTAAAATGTTAACGGACATTACTGTTTATTATCTGTATTTATTTTTTGATGTGCAATGATCATACTTTATAATCTGTTGATTAATTATTTCTAAATGATTATATCTGTATAGCGGGCACTCGTAATTTTTAGAACGGGTGGAATAGTGACACAATTACACTTATTTAATTCCAACAGTGGATATACCTAGGTTCTGGATAATAAGCCTTCGTTGGCCAGTTACTAGAGCTATAAGCATACAAAAACAATTATTCAAAACTTTTTAAAACAACAAACTTATCGTAAAAGTGCTGTGAAACCAGATTTATCTAAATGTCCTGCTTGTTTCCATGTCGTCCATTTTGTTAACGTATCATCCAGGCGCTTGTGACCTTAGACTCTGGATTTTCAATGATGGGTTATTCTCATCCTGTAGTGTGGCGCACCATCGAATCAAGAGTAAAAAATGGTTATCTAAATTATCAGAGGAGTGTACAGTAAACAATTGTCCACCATTTCATTTGCCAGTCATAAATGACAAGAATATTATCACAAGGCTAATAATCATAATGCAAGATGCTTTCAGATCACGTTTAATTTTCATTTGTGGTACATGCTATTTTACCATATTCATTATGGTGCACACTACAGGCAGGATTTATACCAACAACAAGATAATAACAGTCTACAAACTGTAGACTATTATTCTGAGCATTTTTATATTCAACAGAACAATAAATTCTATTAAATACACAGAGTTTATATCTACATCTGTGTAATGAAATATAATTATGTGTTAGTTTGTTATTGTTTTTCATATAAGACCCCCCAGTATAAGGAGAAGCTCTACTCTGGTAACTCGACAGCTACCAGTCTGTGTTCACATGATCTTGACTGCTGAAAATGGCTAAAGAATCCAGTGACGGAGACCGACAGAACCATGCTTTGTAAATCTTGTTCAATAATGATGTTCACGAGTGGACAAAAGTGGGAATAACTCAAATACAACATTTTGAAGGTATTCTAACAAATTTGAACCATACATGACCAAAGGCGATGTGGAACATTTTTCTCCATTTGACAGATAGGTGTCTTCTGCAAAAAATGTCTGGGAAACGGACCGTGAAAATTTCCGTGATTAGTCATTAGTGACAAATGAGATTTACAAAAAATCCTGATGCGGGGGTTACCCCGACAAATGGTTACGCTACTGTATAAAGAACATTTTGTGGCTTCTGAGTGGGCATGTACAGTAGCGTAACCATTTGTCGGGATTACCCCCGCGTCGGGAATTTTCGTAAACCGCATTTGTCACTATTCACAGAAAATTACACGATATTTTCCCGGACATTTTTTGAAGAAGACACTTATCTGTCAAATGGAGAAAAATGTTCCACATCGCCCTTAGTCATGTAAGGTTTTAATCAAATGTGTTAGAATACCTTCAAAATGTTGTATTTCAACTATTCCCACTTTTTTCCACTCATAAACATCATTATTCAAAAAGATTTACAAAGCATGGTTCTGTCAGTCTGGATTCTTTAGCCATTTTGAGAAGTCAATGTCATGTAAACACAGACTGGTAGCTGTCAAATTACCAGAATAGAGCTTCTCATTATACTGGGGGGTCTTATATGAAAAACAATAAAAAAACTAACACAGAATTATATTTGATTACACAGATGTAGATATAAACTCTGTGTTTTTAATATAATTTATTGTTCTGTTGATCATAAAAATGCTCAAAATAATTGACCGCTTTTGCATGACGCAACTTCCGGTCGGTAAACGCCAGCCTAGCAACAGTCCGCCATGACAGTAGGTGACCACAAAAGCGTCGCATATTAAAATGTGTTATCAACGATGATATTTGTCCAACATTTTCGAACATATAATAGTTAAATCAGTGTTGTGCACATAGACGTTATTGCCGTCCGTTGTATAAATTATTTACCAGTATAGATATGGCTGTTCGGTATATAATAATAATGTAGTAACAGGGCGGATCAAGCGTCCCGTTTATATATTGTCAATGAGTCTATATATATGTACTTAAACGTGGCGTAATTTCTCATTTCAGATTCACACGATTCTTCAATCAAAGAATCTAGACAAAGCTCATGGAAGTTTGGATGTTTAATATATTTACCTGTATTTATATTCAGATAATATCTCCATGATAAATAATGTATGATAATGTTTTAAGTTAAATACTATGATAAATAAAAGTGTGATCAAGTAATTATCCACGCACGTGAATTTAGTGGCAAGATGATAATTGTTGTACAGAGGTCACTTATCATAGCTATTGATCAGATGCGCAGATAAATAGCTACGATAAGTGTCTACTCTGTTACCCGCTGGTGTATAGCACCAGGTGTTATACAGTGGCGGATCCAGGATTTCACCAAGGGGGGAAGGGGCACATGGAACATGAACAAGGTATGCTCGTTCGTCGACTGAGCGGAGCGAGGTAGCTGGCTGGGGGAGGGGGGGGGGGGGGGGGGGGGGGGGGGGGGGGGGGGCCGGTGGGGCATGCCCCCCCCTCATGAACATTGAGGAAGCCGTTTCCTGCATTCTACTGCATTTTTTTCACAGCACTTGCTCAATATTTCTTTTTAAAAAATCGGGATTTCTGAAGGCCCCCCCCCACTGAATCCGCCTCTGCTATATACTGGTCAAAATACCGTAAGATAATTATTTTGGGTCATTATGAGGGGTCAGCCGCGGGGAAAGTAGTCGCTCTAATCACCACGGGGGTGGTGTGCACTGGAAGGCCAGTGACGGAACATCACCCCGGGTAATTGCTTTAAGCTGGTGTCAACATCCGCCGTACTTATCAGAGCGATTAATAGGCCTCGGGCACTGCGACTGAGACGGTCTGTTATACGCCAAACACAGCATGTGGCTTACAGGGCTTTTGTGACCAGTGTAGATCCAGATCAGAACCAGTGTAGATCCAGATCAGAACCAGTGTAGATCCAGATCAGACCGCACAGTCCGATCAGGATCTGCCATTCCATCACTGAAACACACTAACAAACAGTCTATACCGTTTTCAGAATACACGAGTGTGCTATCTGATCAAAACCTACACTTGTCTCAAATCACACAAGCCCCATTTCTCCAGTCACATATCGGACCAAGATATTTATTTTTGACATCATGTCCAAAAAATTTCTGTTTATTTGAAACAAGTAAGTAGATCAAAACAGTGGATTCAACCAATCAGCATAGAATATGCGTGGCTTCGTTGATTTTAGAGTACACCTGCCGCATTATTAATGACATCCGGCGGCACCCGTTTGAGCGTAGCTACACACGTGTGTAAATAATTATGGCGGGTCAAACAAATAATTCATCTCGAAATTGTCAACACGAGTATGCATATCTGTAAAGCATTGCATAATCAATGTACGAAAAGTAAAAGATATTATGTCGGCATTTTGTAAAAAAATACCAATTTAACACTTATAATTCCTCATTTTCCCCGATTCTGTCAAAGGTTTTCTTGATTGAGGCACCAGACAAAATGGGTCATGTGTTTTTATCGACCGGAAATTATCTCGCGCTTACCGGCGGCGGCCATTATTACTATTGAAAATTAACTTATATTTCTATTGTGTTCATTCTTAATCACTGGATTGTTACTTTTGTATTTGCTAACAGATAGGTCCGGGCTGGGGTGGGCGTGTGCCGTTGTGGTGGGTGGATTTTTCGGCTGGAATTGAGTTAACATTAGACTAGTTGCTAGGGTAACTGGACATAACGGACCCGATTTCGGACGAAACGAACCCGATTTGTGGACATAACGGACCCGATTCATGGACATAACGGACCCCGTATAAAACCTATCAGAAATGCTATTTTTTTGTAGTAAACTTATAAGAAATTATTATTTTAATGTTATTTTAACGTTTAAACTCTCTAAATTTTACGGAAAAAAGTTGTTGTTGGCAAAATTTCCGGGGAGCAATTGTGGAATTCGCACATCGCAATGGCTTCCGGGCTAATTAATCCCCTCCGGATATGGCTGCAATATTCGGTTTAATCACGTTACTTATCATGCTTATAGAAGACAATTTAACTTTCAAAAATGAATTACATTTTAGAAGTATTTTAATAAATAAATGTACTTTACTTCAATTTGTATAGAAACGATTTAAAGTTTAGTAAGAAAAATGCACAAACGCATAAAATGACACGTTTGTAGTGCATTAGAATTTACTCACAAAAGCCTAAAACCATAAAATCGCTAGTTGGGAGTGCTTTAGAACTAAATAATTTCCTTGAATGACAAGTTGGGAGTTCTTATATTATTATTATTAAATTATAAACATAATTTTTTCCCGATTTATATTTTATTTCCCAATTAACATTCCCAACTTTCATTTTCCATTAGACCAATCAATCAATATATAACAAAAATATATTAAAATAGTATTTCTTATAGCATTTCTGATAGGTTTTATACGGGGTCTGTTATGTCCACACGGGGTCCGTTATGTCCAGGAATCGGGTCCGTTTCGTCCGAAATCGATTCCGTTATGTCCAGGGTCCGTTATGTCTATAATTCGTTGCTAGGACATTATTTTGTTATTATTTTTCATATCTGTGAACTGTCAGAAGCAGAGGTCTCTTTCCTGCATGTTGTGGCTGTTGCAGCCTCAAACTACGCATGCTTTCGGCTTGATTTATGTGTTATTGTTGCACCTGTTGTATCATATTTGTCTATATTAACGCATTTGATTTAGAACGACCGGAAATGAAAAAACTTTTGGATAGCTTCGGTTTTGATTAAAGAACCCGGATGATAAAGCGATGAATAGTCTACAGTTTGTAGATTGTTATTATCTTGTTGTTTGTATAAATCCTGCCTGTAGTGTGCACCATAATGAATATGGTAAAATAGCATGTACCGCAAATGAAAATTAAACGTGATCTGAAAGCATCTTGCATTATGATTATTAGCCTTGTGATAATATTATTGTCATTTATGACTGGCAAAGGAAATGGTGGAAAATTGTTTACTGTACACTCCTCTGATAATTTAGATAACCATTTTTTACACTGATCCGATGGTGCGCCGCAATACAGAATGAGTATAATCCGACAACACAAATCCAGACTCTAAGGTCACAGTCTATTTTCTACAAGCGCCTGGATGATACGTTAACAAAATGGACGACATGGAAACAAGCGCGATTTTTAGATAAATCTGGTTTCACAGCACTTTTACGATAAGTTTATTACCTCTATGATACCTCTATGATGTTTCTGGGCTCTGAAGTAAGGAGGAATTGTTTTAAAAAGTTTTGAATAATTGTTTTTATATGCGTATAGCTCTAGTAACTGGCCAACGAAGGCTTATTATCCAGAACCTAGGTGTATCCACTGTACCTTTAACTTTTCATAAAATTAATTTCATAAAAAAAATGTTTTTGCATTGTTTACAGAACCGTATAATTTAGGCAGATTTCGTGAAACAGACTTTAACATAGATTATCCGATTAGGCCGAAAACTGGGGCATCCATCATACCAGGTAAAAGTTTGTTTTTGTTTCAGACAAAAACAAAAGTGTTTTTGTTTCAGACAAAAACAAAACGTAAAAAAAGGGTGCAATTTAGTGATGATGTTAATGAAATAACTTAAGATACCTTTGGCCTGTATAACCACTTCCGTAGTGAGTTCATAATTTCACTTTATGTTTTTCCCACCATTTTTGTGTTTTTGTTTAAGGATTTACAGTTTAACTTTCATTATTCTTTCTGTCAAAATTCCTCCTTTTAAGCCATTGACGTCTCGCGTTTTCTCGCGGAATAATGTGTCTATTCGCACCGTAATAAGTGTTTCTGGTCAATTCGTACCCATACCATTTCGTGCTAACATTATTCGTACCCGGTTTGGTCATTTCGTAGCCATAAGTGCGCGTTTTCTGGCCAATTCGTACCTATAGGTACCGATTGACCATAATCATTACGTACCCATATTTTGTTAAAGCTACCAAATTTCCATATTGTAATGAATGGTAGGAATTACAAAAGAAAATCATCTAAATATAGCAATAAATAAATAAATAATAACTATAGTAGCATGTTGTCAGCGATTGGCTGTTTGTGTCGTGAAAACAGCTAAAATACAATATTAATGGTGTTATAATATTCTTACCGTTTCTTACCGTCGTCGACGTCTAATCACGTTCCATAGCCTCTGTGCACACATTTGAACGTTGTCTCTATATCACTATGGTGTCGATGGTGGCATAGCACAGAGGTGAAAACTTGCTCGGAAGATGATGCCAATGTGTGTTCATGCAGTCCACTTTTGAATGTCCTCAAGGAGGGTGCCATAACAACTGATTCACATAGATTGCTTCATGTATTCACGATCGTGTTGCTGAATACGTTGACTCTTGAAACTAACCGACCCCTCCTCTTAAATGTCTTTCTAGAGTAACCTCTTGTACGCGTATAGGTGGACAATATCAATAGTTTTTCTTTGTCGATGAGGTCGATATCTTGTTATTAGGTTAGCTCCCTTGGAGCTACCTAGTATAGCAGTCGTAGTCGTAGAGATGGAATGTCAACTATTTCTACATTTAAAACTACCACTATGAGTGTCGAATTGTAATGTTTCATTACTGAAAAGTACTGAATTAGCACATGTACACTAAAGAATAAAGCACACAGTCTTAATTATTTAATTATATATTTACATTATCATGATTATAGTCAATGTTTTGTCATACTGTCCCATTAAACAATAGCAAACAGAACTGTCACCATATATATCACACCAGTTTAGTGGAAGGATACCTCGCGGCCATTATGGCTCTTTTGAGGCCAAGTTGATTTATTGAATATCATCCGAATTTTGAGGGACCAATAGTATATTGGTATGTTTTGGTATGTTTTCTACTTAAATAGTATTCATTATTAAGGATCATCTATGAACATTAATAAGGAATACTATTTAAGTAGAAAACATACCAAAATGACATTGAGATCTGAAATTCGGAAAGAGCATGCGAAACGCAGAATAGAGACTCATACACATATTATGAATGCCAAATGTTACGATGCTAAGTTATTCTACGAACTTGTAAAAAAGCAACGTGCTACAGGAAATGTATTCATCACTGACATGAATGTGAAAACTTCTACATATAAAGAAGAAAATATTATACACGGATGGAAAGAGTATTTTAGTGCCTTAGCCGAACCGCAAAATGCAGATAATTATGATGAACATTTTCATAAATATGTTACAGAGGACATTGATCACATCAAATTTCTTGTCAGGACAGGCCATATATGTTGCAAACAACAAAGCAAGAAGTTGTAGAAGCTATCAAATCATTAAACATAGGAAAGGCACCAGATATATATGGACTGTCTGCAGAGCATTTGAAATATTCAACTGAATCTCTAGCTGAACTGATAGTTACAACCATCAATCAAATAGTTAAAGACGGACAAATCCCGGATACTCTTAAACATGGAATAATTACACCTGTTTTCAAGAAAAAAGGAAATCCAATTGACTCCTTCAACTATAGAGGGATAACTGTTCTTCCCATCATATGCAAACTGATCGAGATCATACTAAGACAAAGACTAGAACCATTTATCCAAGAATCACAAAGTGTCCTCCAGAGAGGTTTTACAAAGAAATCGTCCCCACTCAACTGTGCACTAATTGTAGATGAATTCATCAGGGAATCGAGAGATAAGAAGAAAACCGCATATGTCGCAATGCTAGAGGCAAAATCCGCATTTGATGTTGTCTCACATCCCCACCTGATGAGAAAATTATACAATATTGGAGTACAGGATGAATTATGGACTCTCATAGATGACCTCCATGAAAGAGCAACATCTTCTGTGAATTGGAAAAGTGAAATATCCGAACCCTTCCATATATATCAAGGTGTCAGACAAGGTGGCATACTAAGTGCAGACCTATACAAACTTTATATCAATGACCTATTAGAACAAGTCTGATTATGGACACATGGCGCCCAGATCGGAAACATATCTGTATGTGCTCCCTGCTGTGCTGATGATGTGGCTCTCCTGAGTAATATTATAATGCTGACAATCTCCAAATACTCTTGAATGCTACTGCAGAATATAGCAACAAACATAGATATGTACTCCAGCCAAAGAAAAGCGTAATACTACCAGTGTCATACTCGAATATACATAAAATACTAGATACACAAAACTGGAATATAAACGGGATATATTTACTGACTGTATACATAATTACACACCTAGGTATAATACGAACAAATACACATGAACAGTCAGTGAAAGAAACAGTAAATGAGAACATAAAGAAAGCTCGAAGAACATTATACAGTCTGATGACAACTGGGATACATGGTGAAAATGGATTAAACCCTGAAACAAGTATACATTTACTCAAAACATATGTCATTCCTGTATTGATATACGGATTAGAGATTTTACTTCCAGAAAAGGGTAATCTACAACTACTAGAAACCTACCTACGTAAGACTACCAAACATATCTTGTCACTCTCTACTACCACCCCGGACCCTGTGATATTTACATTATCAGGACTGATTCCACTAGAAGGACAGATCCACCTTAGAAAATTGACATTCCTTAATAGCATATGTCTACAGGATGACTCCAGTATCGAAAAAAAACTTATGATAAGAAATGTATCACTGAAAGCAGGGAATAGCTCAAGTTGGTTCTCCGTCATGAAAAAAATACTCATCAAATAGATGTTACCAAGCTGCTCATCTATTTTGAATACTAGAATTGACAAAACGAAATGGAAACATAAGGTACATCACGCTGTTAACTCATACTGGCAAAATCGTATTCTTCAGCAATCTGAATTGTATACAAAGCTTACAAATCTGAACATTCATACATATACACCTGGACTAGTACACCCTACTGTACTTACACAGGAAGCATGTGTTAGAGGAACCAGAAGACTCTCTGTGAAAATTAAGCTAACATGTGGCACCTATATACTCCAAGAGAATAGGATTAAATTCAACGAATCCGAAGTGAACAAAACATGTTTACTTTGTGAATCTGCAGATGAAACGCTTGCACACTTCCTATTGAACTGTGCAATATTAGATACAGTTAGAGCAAATATAACCCTGGACATTAACGAAACATTGGACAAGACATGTAAACAGCAACTCCACGACTTCGAACCGTCCGCTCAAATACAAATACTACTAGATTCAACCATTATGCGCAAACTCGTATCTACATGTGAAGATAGTTATCTACCTGATCTTGAACATCACACGCGTCGTCGTTGTTACACTCTTCATAGTGAGCGCCAAACATATCGTAAACAGAAAGTGCGGTCGACGCGGCACACAACGTTGACAACATTAAATAATTTCAGTGAAAAGTGTTTTGTAAATACCATATTGGTGATTGGAAAATACATTGTGGTGGAGGAGCTGTTATACTCGACAACGAGGTTACTCAACACTGAGTGGACGGATAAAGAAGAAAGAAAGAAATAGGGCGGGTGTGTGTCTTAATTTGTTATTAAAAGTTGTTGTAAATAGCGTTAACAAACAATAATTAATGATTTATCTTCAAATACATTCATTTAAAAAATAATCTGGAATTACTGTTTATTAAGGGCGGGTGGGGATTACACTCAGTAACTTAATGTCATATTGCATGATGATCTCTGAACAGAGCCGCCACCTTGCACCACACCTGACATACCGATACTGTGTATTGAGGGATCAACTATTACTTCCGGCGCGGCTGATTAGATCCAGTCGCCATTGTTTAGGCTCATTATCTCACAGGCACAAAGAGTAGGATAGTAATGTTGGTTTTTTGTCGTCGATGCGATGGTGCGGGTGTTTGGTCAATACTATTAATTTTGTTGTTTCATACACGGTGAAACAAAAGTTTGAATAGTCTTTTGATGTAGCTGGATTGGAAGAGTTTCGGGTGTAAGAATTAAGCCATGTATGTCCACCATGGCCATCACGATTGCTTTTTCCTATATAAACTAACCAATAACCACACATTTTGCTATTCTCTGCTACTTTCATTTTTCGTATGGATGTCGTGGGACATAGTTTCCCATAACCTGCACCCATTTTTCTCTGGATATTCACTAATTAAAATATACGTTTAATTATTGTTAAGAAAAATAAATGCAATCTCCTGTGATCACCCTGGTGGTGGCGCAATAAGTCAGCGGCTGGAATTGTAACCGTCTCACATGACAAATATGTTCCGACTTATAAAATAATCACAAAGCATATGTTTGAAACTGATGTAAATGACACAGTAACATGCCCGTGAAGTAGATTAGTACACCAATTGACCAGTATCTGTAAGAAAAGAGTGTCTATGGCATAACTAACAAATCTTGATTGTTTTTTTTTTAACATAAAATCTTTTGACTGCTCCGCGCATATGAATATCTGATTATTTAGTGTGGTTAAACATAAACCTGTACACTTCCATGTGTTTTCAAATTGATTCATGTAGTACAACAACAATGGCGGATCCCTGATCCCTGTGACACAGGCGAACTTTATTTGTATACTTGTTTCTGATAATTATCAAAATATATGTAAAGTGTGCGAAGCCATATACATTTTCTCTAAATATTCTGTTCTGATTTTGGGATTTTCTTTCTATACATACATATGTAATATGGGATTTTACCCTGTTAATCAACCTAAAATGACTTTAACTGATGATAAGGCAGTAAACATCATTACCAATAAAAATATATTTGTTATAGTAATCTTGTGGAGCTAACCTAGTTTCAGCACTTTCAGTACTTTGATAATACTTTATAGTTTTGGACTATGTCGGCTCTTTCTCTTCAATATTCTTAAGATGGTAGCCCGAGTAATTTCATTCTTTGCTCGTAAGACAGATTTTTAAAACTACTTACTAGACGTGTAGCTCGCCTTTACACATTTTCAATTGCCATTTTATATTTTTAAATACTGGTGACCGGACTGCTGAAGCACACGCTAGATGAGGCCGAAACATTGATTTATAAAGATTGAAGAACATTTCTTTGTCCATGAAGGTGAAGGTTCTGAAGATGATGCCGACGTTCCTACTTGCGACAGCCACTTTTGTTGATGCATGTTGACTGAAATTCAAATTACTGTCGATGATTACACTCACATATTTTTATGTTGATACTTTTTTAGTGTAATTTCATTGTCATTGCTATGCATTTGATATTGATATCTATAGTGTCTATCTTGCCAATATGTAATTGTTTGCATTTGGTTTTGCATTGAAAAACATTTGCCATTTGTTTTCCCAGTTTTTCGCCGAATATAAATTTTGTTGTAGATATTCTGCTTCTATTTGAGTATTTACTTTGGAGTACACTTTTGAATCGTCCGCAAATAGCTTGATTATGCATGTTATCGTGTTTGGTAGGTCATTGATATACACCAAAACAATATGGGGCCTAAAACACTGCTCTGAGGAATGCTACTGTTTATGTTTCTCCATTCTGATGATTTCACATTTAAAACTACTCGTTGAGTTCTTCCAGATAAAACATTCTTTGATCCAGCTATGCACTTTGCCAGTTATGCCGTAGCTGTGCAGTTTGAGCAGTAGTATGTTGTGTGGTACGTTTATCAAATACCTTACAGAAGTCCAGGTATATAACAGCCACGTCGTAACCATTATCAATTGCCTCATACAACTAGTAAAGTTGATACATATAGTGGTTTCAAGTCCGCACTAACACCTGAAAAGTACATATCGATTGATCTATCGTTTCCATATAAACAAGTTTTAGCTAAGTTCAAATGCTCGACGCATAGCTTACTAATTGAAAAGGATCATCATATCGGCACTGACAGGAATTTGCGCCATTGTTCAATTTGTAGACAATATGATATACTCGTGGTTGAGCAGAATACCATTTTTTCTTTGAATGTAGGGCTTTACACTTTTTAAAATACGAAACTATTAGAAACAGAAATCGTGATTCATTTAATAGAATGATGTCGAGCTCACACATACCTGATATACACACTACTGCATAAGTTCATATTGCTAGCGTTTGAGAAAAGACAATCCATTATACAAGCTAATTACAAATGTATATGTGTATATAATATAATATCGATATACGTATCTCATATATATTTTTTATCAAAATAGTACACTGTACATGCATGTATTATATTGTGCGCATAAGCAGATTGGTATAGTTCTACACTGGTTGAAATGTGTATGGATTTCTTTTCTCACGACGCTCATTCTTATACATGTGCTTGCTGGTATGACGTATACGGTCATTTCATTATATTTACTTGCAGATGTAACGTGATATGTTGTATCACTCCTTTCCAATGTGTATAACACCATATGTTGTTTTGTAGGACGGTGGCCTATATTATGGAATTAAAACATGTATTCATTAATTCACTTATGTTTTAAGTGCAATTACTCCTGGTGGAGGGAACCTCAAGTTCTCCCGGTAGCTCAGGAGTCTCTGCATGTAGTAAAGCTCCAAAACGGACTAGGACTGAACGTAATTATAAGTTAATTACGTAGAGCACACTTGCTAGACATTATATAGTCACTCGGGTAGTACATAGGTTACCGTACCGGCATATATTCTCAGATATATGGCGCACATATTTGGAGCCTGAATAAATGCAACATTTATCAACATTCGGGAATATAAACCAGGCCAACGATCATCGACCTGCTTCTTTACTGGGCTATATCCCGGGTATGGAAGGTGTATGTTTAATACACTTATATATAAGGTGTCAAGTTTCCATATGTTAATGAATGGTATAACATAAATGAATGTTGAAGTCAATTAGCCATACATTGCCAAATAACTGTATACAATTACTTATATTAAATATGGATGCTTTCTGTGATATCACATCATCAGATATCTGACAGTATCTGATCATTATAGTTTTGCTACTAGCCGAGGTGCAAAATGACCAATCGCAATGAGGGGATATTGTGAGGCAAGTACAATATGAGAACAATCAAATTCCTGAACTTCAATTTTGTATGTGTATGTAAATATTATGTATAAGGGCCACCAAGGTGAACAGTACACTAAGATCCATTAAATATAACAGTTCGCGCATTGAATATAGGCTACCACACTGAACTAGAGAAAGTGGTCAGGAGCTCTGTAATATCCCTGGCCGTCATCCGGACTACAAACAATAACTTTAATGCAAATTTCGAAATGTTTTAGTGTCACGGACAGACGCACGAACGACTGGGATGAAAGGCGAAAACTAAATACCTCTGCATACTGCATAAACTGGGGGTATAATAATTATGTGCATGAACACGAGATCCATCCGTGGCGTTGTCATCATAATGGTCATCGTCATACAGTTTTGGCAATTGTTATAAATGACAAACAATGTAGTAGCTGATCATTTGATGATTTAAACTGGGTCCTTTGAATATTCTAAGTATTCTTAGATACAAGTGATATGGGTGTACACTGTTCGTAAATACATGTATAACTGATCTGTGTTTACACTGTTGGCAAATAAACTGATATGGGTAATCATTGTTGGCAAATATAACTGATCTGGGTATACACTGTTGGCAAATATAACTGATCTGGGTAATCATTGTTGGCAAATATAACTGATCTGGGTATACACTGTTGGCAAATATAACTGATCTGGGCATACACTGCTGGCAAATAAACTGATATGGGTGCACACTATGGATAAACTGATCTTGGTGTACACTGTTCGTATATATAACTGATTTGGGTATACACTGTTGGCAAGAGTTAATAATGACAAGCAATGTAGTAACTGGTCATTCACTGAGCTGGGTATATAATATAGGGTTAACTGTATTGTAATTTTGAAATTTGCGGCGTATATCAGAAAATGATAGGTCGGAAAATCTGTTTAATGGCGACGCGCTAGTGGAGCCATTAAACATGTTTTCCGACCTATCATTTTCTGATATACGCCGCAAATTTCAATGTGGTTAACCTATTTCTAATGCACTTCTTTACTACTGGCGTAGGAATACATACTGAAATAATTTGCGACCGTTCATCAACAATGATATACCTGTAATGTATGACCATCAGCCAATCAGATTGCGTGCTATTTATAGAGTGCATTAGAATATTGGAATGAGTTATTAATGGCAAACAATGTAGTAACTGATCATTCAGTTATTTAAGTTTAATCAGCTAAGCACCTGCCCATTACACATGTTGATACCAAATGAACGGTGGCCTGTGCCGAGACAATAATCAGCATACGAGGTGTCATAAATGATACAGTTTAACAAATCATGAATTGCGTTGCGTCCATGGACGTAGGTCATGCAGTGTAAACAAATAAGGTAATATACATGTATTAATGACATTTAATATACATGTCCAAATAATTCGGTGATTTAATATAACTGATTTGGATATACGCCATTGTCAAACGTCATTAATGACAGCGCACATATATAGTAACTGACCATTCTGTGAATTAAAATATAAGTGATCAGGGTATATATACACTGTTGAAAATCGTTATTACCAACATTGTATAGTAACAAATCATTCAGTGAATTAAATATATCTGATCTGTATATACACTATTGGCAAGCGTTATTAATGACAATGTAATAACTGATAATTCAGTTAATTAAATACAACTATCTGGCTATACACTAGTGAAAAGTGTTATAAATGGCAAACAATTAATGTAGTAAAATATCTGGACATACACTGTTCTGAAAGACAATACAATGAATACGGTCACATCTGATACAATTGTTATTTTCCACTATGACGCATTTTACAGAAGTCAAACAGGATCTATACTTTAATTATAATTAATTAATAATACATATTTATAAGGAATCGCACATATGACTGCCACGTAATTAAATGAAATATCCATAACTCGTATTACTGAATACGTAACACGTACATGTAAGATACTATAACAGTGTTGGGCACCTTGATCATTATGCACACATTATACGGTCATTTCACAGAAAAATAAATAGTCCATCAATCGATTAGCCAAAAACAAATCAAATAAAGTATTGTGATGTGCTAAAGATTATTTAGAAATAGGTGTATTAGCTAGTATACCTACCAAATAAATGAATTCGTCGCCACATTATATCGAGATAGCAGGCGGTATTGATAGCTAGTTATGTTGCTGTACATAATTGCTGGCGTCAACGATGGAAGGAAACGTATTTAGACAAAAGAGAAGTGTTCAGCTTCTTCAACAGCTAGTATGCATTGACATAGCGATGCTTCTCTTAGATAACGATGTACATTTAGGTTGCTGCATACATACACTATATACTGTCTGTTTCACGAAATGTGCCCACATTTTACGGACATATCAACAATGCAAAAACAATACTTTTTTCGATAATATAACATTTTATCAATATTAAAAATGATCGAGCCTTCTTTTTATTTCGCGATTTTTTTTGTCAAATATTGATTTTATTACGAACAATTGATTTGTCTATGGGAATTTAAAATAGGGGAAACGGAGGTAGAGGAGCTGTGTGAGGAGTCAGAAAAGGAACAATTTTGGAAATTGACTCCGAAACATGGCTAGATAGCTTGGAAATAATCTAACTAAGA
Source organism: Conchocele bisecta (assembly GCA_029237695.1). Lineage (NCBI taxonomy): Eukaryota > Metazoa > Mollusca > Bivalvia > Lucinida > Thyasiridae > Conchocele > Conchocele bisecta. Next base: position 48,600,543 of record CM055272.1, on the reverse strand, counting down.
AAACAAAAGTTTAATTTTAAAAATCTGTCCAGTATTTCTTAAATTCTAAAAATTTCCCCATTTTAAATCCCCATAGTTTATTCGAAATGAAATCAATATTTGACCAAACGTCACGATATAAAAAGAAGGCTCATTCTTAATTGTTTTCTTTAATTTAATATTATCAAAACTATAATTGTTTCTGCATTGTTTATGTTGTTTATATATATAGCCGTAAAATTTGGCCAGGTTTAGTGAAACAGACAGTAGCAGTTTAAATATTCGCTTCAGCTTAATTTTAATAACTTCTGTAGAAGAATACAATTTTCTACATATCGTCATCTAGCTCATTCAAATAGGCAATCGAAGACGGTATAAATTATTTAGAAAAAAAGTATATTCGTCTGAAATATAGCTCTAGCTGTTTGTAGTTTTTAGGGATTATTTTCAAGTTGTAGGAATAGTCAGAAGCTTTTCTTAACATGACAACTCTTTCCTATATATGGTTGGATAATGGTACCCATGACATATCTGATACACAGTTGACTTTAATTTTTAAAACTCCATTTCGTCGCCATATATTCGTTTTGCCATTGTGCACTTTGATAAAAGCCTGCGCAATATATTTACCGTGCAAATAACCTTTTTAACTTTCACGAGATTTCCGGTTTTCTCAAAATTTGGATTACTTCCGCGTTTTTCGTTGAATATCATATATTTTTTAACGAATAAAACAGAAGTACACCGAGGCTAATTAAATAACTCGAAATCGAAGGAAATAACTAATATTTTGACGAATTTTCTGCTTTTTGATAAATACCTGTCCAGTTACAATGTCTGACGATAAGCTGGTTTATCCGAATGATTGGGAGGATGATATGAAAATGACTGTCATGTTTTCTCCATTCAGAAATAGAAATGTGAATCCAAAGTCCTGGGACCAAAAAGTAAAATTTTGGTCTGGTATGCTGGTCAGCAACTGTATGAATTGCGGAAAGTCTTTTGTTACAGTTCCAGATTTGAAAGAACAGTTTAGACGTAAAGGAAAGTCACCGGCATGCATGGAAACAGTACTTTTAGAGTTGTTGAGGTGAAAATATATATATATATATATTGTGATAAAGTTGTGACCAATTCTGAGGGTCACTGGAATTACCGGAAACCTCTTATTTACCGAAAACCACCGAAATACCGGAAACCCCTGTAAATCACTATATAATGTCATAAATAAGTGTTTGTCGTGTCATAAATGGTTTGTTTACTATATTATGATATATATATGCACTAATTACAAACTATTTGTTTGAAATAAAATGAGTTATTATCCTCTTGTTTGGTGTTTAATTCCAAATTCAGATCAACTGTGAAATTTACCGGAAAACACTCGCAGTTACGAACGGACAGTACTAATAGTCTGTTCCTCACAAATAATAGATAATAATAGTATCTTAGGCATGGTATAATAATTATTATAATTATTATAATTACTATAATGATTAAATATTATGTTTCAAATATGATTCCAGATTCCAGATTAGCGTGATATATATTACCGGAAAACACATTCGTGGACTCGATTTACCGGAAAACACCTTCGCTGACTCGATGTCCGTGATTTACCGGAAAACACGTGTGTGTACAGTATATGTATGCAAGGCGTCGTAATCGGCCAGTCATATTATAATGATTAAATAATTTGTTTCAAATATGATAAAGATATGTTGACTTTTGATGACAAATTTAAAAAAATAAATAAATATGACTTACCTGTTTCGGAGTCTTCAACTTATTTCGATTACAGGTTGGTATGATTTATCCCGGCAATTCTTCCATTCCAGTGTCACTGTCGCCGTCATCCATATTTATATCGACATAATAATGTTGGGTATCTTACTGACACTAACGGAATGTAACGAAAGAGACGGGACGAAGTATATGATTGAAATTGTATTTTTTTTTAATACAATATGAACATGTTGTAAGATTGTTTTTATAAGTGTTATGCCGCATGGATGGCATATAGAGTGGAACATCTACAAACCGGACACCCTGGGGACCTCCCAGGGTGTCTGGTTTGTAGAGGTTCCACTGTTAATATAGACATTCTTTGCATACTGCATAGCATTTTATAATATATGCAAATGCAATACCACCTCATAAGAGGCTTCCAGATAATGGATTTGCGGCGTTTGCATTGCAGCTATGTTAAAATGACATACAATAGATAGATGGCATACATACAATTAAGCTGTTATGCTAGCACATGTACAGTGGAACCCCTCTACGCCTGACACTGGGTAAAATATGACATACAAATAAGCTGTTATGCTAGCACATGTAATATAGAAATTATAGAATATATATAGAAATGGTTCACTCTTGAATTTTCCTACGCTTAGCAGTAGTCGTCCTTACGTTTATTTTTCTTGTCCGTTGTCCTGGTTTTCGTCCGTGTGTTCGCGGTGCTACAATGGTTGACTGTCCGTCGGTTGATGTTATAAACCCTGGGACCGTAGGAATGAATTGTCGGAACCTGGTGTAAAGCTTAACGCGCTGCTGTTCAGTCATCGTGATCCATTCTGTCTTTGTCACCTTAAATTGTATATGTGAGTCAGCCAGTCTGTATTCCCCAGTCCCCAGCAATGCACCACGCAAGTCTTTGTATTGACCAACAACCAGTCCTTGTAAACCGTCAACCAAGTCTGTCAGTGGTCTCGACTTCCAGTCAATCGTCTGTTTCAGTACATGATTGATCGATTCGCAGTTGTTGTTCGTCCAATGAGCGTCATCAATGATTTCGTGTCGGACGGGCTCGTTAACTTTCGTCAGTAGGAGTGGTCGAAGTCGTGTCTGAAAATATCGCAGGAAAGGCAACGAGATATCAGTGCAATGTCGCTCTAGTTCGTCACATTTTTCGTCGAAACATATACTGTCGTCTGCGTCGATGATTCCGCCGTCACCGTATATCATATCCAGAATGTCATTACGTTGTGTTATCGTCAATGCGTCGTCTGTCGGTTTATGTTTTGTGTTTTGCTGTAGATGTCGTGTGCATAATATGTGTGTTGATTCTGGAAATGCCGTAATTTTCTATGCTCGTACTAGGGCGCGTTCGTCGTCACTACCGATTACTAGTTTGTCCAACGGTGAGTTGATAAGTTTCATTTTAAGGTGGTGAAAGAAGTTGCAGTAAGATTCAAAATCGCTGTTGTCGTGTATGAATAATGGTCCGAGGAAAATTGGTGGAAAATTGGTGGTGCTTTTGTTTTGGGTCTTATTACTGGGATTTGTTTGTAGCAGGTGACTGTAACGTGCATGTCGCATAAGTTGAATGTCTTGTTTATTTTTTTAAATTTGTCATCAAAAGTCAACATATCTTTATCATATTTGAAACAAATTATTTAATCATTATAATATGACTGGCCGATTACGACGCCTTGCATACATATACTGTACACACACATGTGTTTTCCGGTAAATCACGGACATCGAGTCAGCGAAGGTGTTTTCCGGTAAATCGAGTCCACGAATGTGTTTTCCGGTAATATATATCACGCTAATCTGGAATCTGGAATCATATTTGAAACATATATTTAATCATTATAGTAATTATAATAATTATAATAATTATTATACCATGCCTAAGATACTATTATTATCTATTATTTGTGAGGAACAGACTATTAGTACTGTCCGTTCGTAACTGCGAGTGTTTTCCGGTAAATTTCACAGTCGATCTGAATTTGGAATTAAACACCAAACAAGAGGATAATAACTCATTTTATTTCACACAAATAGTTTGTAATTAGTGCATATATATCTCATAATATAGTAAACAAACCATTTATCACATAACAAACACTTATTTATGTTATTATATAGTGAATTACAGGGGTTTCCGGTATTTCGGTGGTTTTCGGTAAATAAGAGGTTTCCGGTAATTCCAGTTACCGCAATTCTGATACTGATCGTGGTCTTTTGACGGAATGGTGCAACTTGACGGACCCATCCATCGGTACCTCGTGGAAGGGCGCCATCACAATATAAAATTTCAAAATGGGTAGATGGTACATGAGCGAGGAATCGAGTCAAAAATTTAAATTCACTTTGCTCGTCAACACGGCATTTTATAAGGAAGCTACATACCAAATATGAAGTCTCCAGCTATGTATTACGGTTCGAAAGGTTCAAGTCTTGCAAGGCAAAATTGTGGAATTCTAAGCAAAAACTAGAGGTTCTACTTAACAGATCGTAACCAAATCCGATATACATGTTTATCACAGCAAGACTAAGAAGCGTATTGATTTTCAAACAAACATTTCCGATGACTTATCTCCCAGTGGCGGCCATTTTTAATTTTCGAACTCTGTATCCTTGTCCACGCAATAACTCAAATTCTACTTCACCGGTGGGTGACAGGTGGGAGCATGCGATGGGTAATTTAACGATCGGGGTTCATCCTAACCGGAATCCCGACCGGAGACCTGGTTTGGCCCTCACGTACATCTTTGGCACTTTTGTATGTGACAGTTGAATCTGGTTATAGCCCTTATGTGAGTATTATGATTATTTATAATCCTTTCTACTTTTAGGTGAAGGGGCCAAGTGACTTTGGTGTGGTATGGACCTGGCACCAGGTCCGGTTATTCTAATTTCAGGGCTGAATATATTTTTTTTCGATGTCAATATTCTGTTTTGATTTTGGGATTTCCCCCCAATGCAGCAGGTTACATACAGGATGGAACCCGTTAACCTCGCCTTAAATAACCTTAGCTGTTGATATGCAGAGATGCTGTTAAACACCAATCAATCAATTCTCTTGTTGACTGGCCTTGCCTCAACGGGCATATATTGTGACCTTTTGTACTCTTGTCATTATTATTTAGAAATGGTCAGCTGAAGAAACTGTCCGACATGACCCGGGTCAACCCGTCTGGCTGGCTGTCGTGGGGTTACAAGAAACTTGTCACAGACCCTATAGGGTGGAGCCTCAAAATGATCACACAGCCACAGACCAGCAGCGATGTGGAGGAAACCTATGTTGTGGTTGACGTGATAAAGGTGTGGTAATGTGGTAACAAGCAATATAGGAAACACAGTTATCGCCCCTGATATCAGTGTGGAAATTTACGTCTGACTTAAAATGTATAATAATGCCAATCAATATGTGGGGCAAATGGTGAATTAATGTTTATTATTGCAGATAATGTCTCAGACGATGTCTCTGATATAAAGAACATTTTGTGCCGAATGAGTGGGCATGTACCTTTAAAATCGTTGCATTTATTTACCTTTAAGAGTCAAATATAACATAATGTTCAGGTCTCCAGTGTGTCCGGTTTAGAGAAGTTTATTTGGACATGTAAATCAGGCATATGATCACTCCAAGACATGTTTTCGTGCTTCGTGATCATGAACAGACAGTACCATCAGAGATACATGTAAATGACAGGGAAACCCATCAGAATTTGGGCACACATAGGGTTTATGTGTGTCTGGTTTAGAGAGTTTCAACTGTACACTGCAGCTCCATTATAACGCGGTGGTGGGGGTCGGGGTCCAAGATTTCAAACCGCGATCGAATCCGACCGCGTTATAAAATTTCGGGACATGCACGGGTACTGCACGGGTTACTGGTATCATTCGCATTTCGGTTACCAACTATTGCGGGAATTCCATTAGCAACGGACCCATATAAAATCATGTCATTTGAACAGAAGTTAAAGTAATTATTAATAATGCCTATGACATACAAACGTGTATGTAGTAATGTATTAAACATACAAGTTATTTATAAAATCATGCTTATTACGTTTTATAGTGCTCGCGATAGACAGACGCTTATTACAATGTACTAACTCGCGATCAACAGACGCTTAAACTGATTAATTGATAATAAATAATGCCTATGGTCACGTGTCCTGCCTATTCATGCGGTTGATCCGTGCATAATCTCAGGATGTGGGGTCACGTGATCTATTGTTTACGCTGCAAGTCATATTGATGAATGAAATTTACGATTTAAGCGAGATTGCCGTGGGCTACAGTGTAAGCAATAGACCACGTGATCCGATACCCAGATAATGCTGAAACACCAGTCTATTTATAGAACGCTAAATATTACACCTGGGAGTAAAGAAAAAGTAAGGCGATCAAACATGCAACCATTTATTAGCGACAATTATGTGTAATAGCGCTCATCTGCACATATGTCACCAATTTGTGTGTTTCCAATAGTAGGAAAAATACATGCATCAGTAAACTTTCATAATGGTCAGTGTAAGTCCAGAACAATGCAAACTGCATTTAATGCAGGCTAAAGTGTGCAAGCCTGAATGTTTGTCCTACTCGGATCTACTCGGTCAGATTTAGGCATTCTATTTATAGCAGATTCCTTGCTAGGCAGATGAGCGCTATTGAATTGATTAATAAATATGCCTATTAACATGATTACCTGATTAAAGGTACATGTATTACATTTGCTAACATACTAATAATAATCCTTTCATGGACTTTGAACTTCGTTGTTTGAATAAACTTGCAGAAATCACGAATCAACTAATTACACGATGACTACGACGTCCGACGATTTTTAAAAAAAAAAAATTATCGATTTTTTAAAATATTTTTTTGGGATCCACGAGAGACCCGCGTTATAATGGAGATCGCGCTATACGCGACCGCGTTATAATGGAGCTGCAGTGTATTGCATATCTGATCATGGCACATTTAACATTCCAGGCAAAAGCTGACAGTCTCATAGAAAGCCGAACTCGGACAACAGCGGAGGATAACTCGGATATCGTCGACTACGATGATCTACGACAACAACATCAGACGCAGTGTCCCAACGACACTGAATTTGCGTTTGTAATGCAGGAGCTTTGTAACATGAAAAAGGTTGTGATACAGGAAATGGACAATAATAGGAAGGTACTGTGTGACATTTGTTTCATATTTCAAAAATCTGTGAACGTAAATGATACTCTTCTGTGTCAGTGGGCTTTAACCCTTACTACGCTGAATTAAATCTTGTTGTCTGCTGTTTATTTTTTATTTTCCATTTTTCTCATGAAATACATGGTTTGACAGCATTTTATTATCATGGAAATGATTCTAAAATGCTGCCAAGCCATGTTTTTATTTAGAGAAAATACAAGATAAGAAACAGCAACAGACGACAAGTTTCGGTTCCCGCCTTCTTAGGGTTAAGCACAATTCCATTCCATTCAACAATCCATGCTTAAGGATTCATATCTCAGTGAGGAACGGGCCGTGGCTTAGGGGATATGGCATTGGACTTTCAATACCGAAGGTTGTGAGTTCAATCCTCACCCCGGGAGTGAAAAATACTTATGTAGTAAATTTTCAATTTAAGGATAAATTTATTAATTTTTTATTATACTGAATGTACGGTATTACATTATCACAATGGCTGTGATAATGTAATAAATTCAGTATACTAAGTCTGCATACTTTTAATCATCAAATATATGCAGTCGTTAGTTATACCCCCCGCAACGAGTTGTGGGGGGTATATTGAAGTCAGGTTGTCCGTGCGTGCGTCCGTCCGTCCGTCACTAAACTTAACATCAGAGAAATATTGTTATAACTTCTATTTCCTTCATCTAATATGCTTAATGTTTCACACATGCATTCCTGTAAGGCTCTACTACCATGCTGTGCCAAATCCACGGTCTTCCAACCCCCGCTGATCCCATGGTCAAGGTGAAATACTTAGTCTCTTTACAAAACTTAACATCAGAGAAATATTGTTATAACTTCTGTTTCCTTCATCTAAAATGCTTAATATTTCACACATGCATTCCTGTAAGGCTCTACTACCATGCTGTGCCAAATCCACGACCGTCCAACCCCCGCTGATCCCAAGGTCAAGGTCAAATACTTAGTATTTTTACAAAACTTAACATCAGAGAAATATTGTTATAACTTCTGTTTCCTTCATCTAAAATGCTTAATATTTCACACATGCATTCTTGTAAGGCTCTATTACCATGCTGTGCCAAATCCACGACCATCCAACCCCCGCTGATCCCAAGGTCAAGGTCAAATACTTAGTCTCTTTACAAAACTTAACATCAGAGAAATATATGTTATAGTTATAACTTCTGTTTCCTTCATCTAAAATGCTTAATATTTCACACATGCATTCCTGTAAGGCTCTACTACCATGCTGTGCCAAATCCACGACCGTCCAACCCCCGCTGCTCCCAAGGTCAAAGTCAAATACATGGTCTCTTTACAAAACTTAACATCAGAGAAATATGTTATAACTTCTATTTCTTTCGTCGAAAATTCTTAATATTTCATGCATGCATTTCTCTAAGGCTCTACTATCATGCTGTGACAAATCCCCGCTCATCTCGAGGTCAAGGTCACATACTTAGTCACTTTACAAAACTTAACATGAGAGAAATTGGTTATAACTTCTATTTCCTTGCTCGGATCTGCTTCACATTTCACACACGCATTGCTCCAATGGACCTCTACCACAATGTGATAAATTCACGTTCATGCCCAGAGTCAAGTTCACAAGCCCACACACTTGGATTTTTTTTTTACATATTTAGAGGTACATGGGCCCACACGAGGGGTATTCCGTAAGCCTCACTTACTGACCAATCTAGTTCTATATGGCATAATGCATTTTGGGAAAAATAAATGATTACTCCCTCAAAGTATACTTTGGTAGATAAGTATGCTTTGCAATTTTGATGAAATCGGCTACAGGACATTTGTGAGCTGTATAATCTTTGTTTGTTGCCACTCCGTCACTAGACTAATCAAAACATCGTATTCATACACTCCTCTGGGTTCCTCCTTATAGGAATCACGATTTGCCTTGTTTGGCCCTCAGGTACGTTTCTTTGGCTCTTTAGTTACCTGGGAGTTGAATTGGGTTATTGTAGTAAGATTATTACTGATCCTACTGCTTTTGGGAGGGGCCAAGTGATTCTGGTGTGGCGAGGACCTGGCATCAGATCAGGATTATTCTGATTTCAGGGCCGAATATATAGTTTTGTTATTGTAAATATTCAGTTCTGATTTTGGGATTTTTCCCCCATTTGTACATGTACTTGAACATGTACTTGTACAGGTAATATATGGGATTTGGTACTAAACCCATTGACTCGGCCTTAAATGACCTTAGCTGTTGATAGGCCGTTAAAACCCCAACAAACAAACAAACAAACAAACATACACTCCTCATAGCCATCTATATTGCTTATATTGAATGGTGAACAGTGCAGATTCTGATCAGACTGTGCAGATGCACAGGCTGATCAATCTGAATCTACACTGGTCACAAAACCCGTAGGCCACAGCCGTATAACAGCCCGCACAATCTGATAAGGGGCTAGCTACGCTGGTCACCATTCCGTCAATCGAACATTGTTTATGCGTCTGAATAGTAATTTTGATATATAATTGTCTGTATACATCAGGGTGTACTCTGGCAACAGATGTTGTAAGAATCTGTTTTAGTAGATGGTCCGTTTGAGAATACCTGTCATGGTGAAACACATTTAGATCATTTTATTGTCTCGTCCCCAATTCTGCCGTAGGTGACGTTTTCAGCGGCTGCAGAAAATTTTTTTTCGACTCGTGTCCAAATCTTATTTTTTTGATTCGTTAGTCAGATCATTGCCCAACTTGATCAACAGCTTCCTCACATTGATTGCTATCCACTCAGTGTCATTTGGGTGACCTTGCTCCTATGTGACCTTGACCTTCATGAGTAGTGACACAATGGTTGAAGCAGAGCAGAGCAGAATGGTATGGATGTGCTGTCTGATTTTGATCTACACTGGTTGCAACTGCATTAACCTCAATTTATCATATCACACAGCACCTACATCTATTTATTTTCAGCTTGTGAAATTCGCCGTGAAAGACGGCAAAAACTTGGCGGTGAAAATCACAGAGCAGGATTTACAGATACACAAGTAATTTAATTTAACATTTTATAAAACTTATTTATTATTATGGTATTGCTTTGTCGGTCTGTACATTCATTATTATCCCCTCGCCGATATGCAAGAGGGGATATAGCGTTAGTCCATGTACATTTGTAACATCTTTCATTTTTGTCCCGCCTGCTTTAGCACACTCATGCCACCAGTAAAATGACCTTGACCTTTTTTACCTTCACATTTTTTCGGAAAAAAGTTTGTACAAGTTTCTACATCATCATATATCATTAATATTACTTGATGGATTGCTTCAATATGTGGACACTTGATACATGTAAGCATTTGGAACACACTCATGCTGCCATTAACATGACCTTGACCTTTTGACCTTCAACTGTTTGCGGAAACAGTGAGCCATTTTTTTATGTCAAAAAGTTTCTTCAACCATGACCTTTTTTCGTGTTCAATAACTAATGAAACGCTTCACCGATTTGGATAATATTTGGCCACACTGTGTGTCTAGGGATGTTGCTATATTTTGCATATGACCCACGTCCGTCCAACTGCCACGGTCACTGTTCACGTTGTTTGTCAGGCAAAGACATTTGAGTTATTTTTTATTGTCAAGGCTGCCAGCGAGAGCATTAGCTGATTGATAACGATGCCCTTGTTACCCTGTGCATTCAAGATCATCTCATAGCCATTATACATACATGTACAAATGATCCAGTATAATTAAATACCATTATACATACATGTACAAACTCATGCATACGATAATATATGAGCTTCTGTATTAGCTCTCATATTGTATTGTCATTTTTCGCCAATAATGATTTTAATTATCCGTAAATGATGTTGAAAATTGACAGATCCACTTTCAACACAAAACATTGGGATTCCCCTTGTTTAGTGAAGCTATATATTTATGTGTTTCACAGTATAAATTGTGTCCAAATATTTACATGTAACGTGTAATATTGTTATGGTAAATTATTTTGCATAATATGTGGTGAGAGAAAGAATGTGTTTCACTCCATTCTATACTCTTCTGTTTCGATGGCTGGGTGGCAGGTGGGAGCATGTGATGGGTAATTTAACGATCGGGGTTCCTCCTTACCGGAATTCCGATTGGAGACCTACCTGGTTTGGCCCTCACATATGTCTTTGGCATTTTGTATGTGACAGTTGAATCATCTGGTTATATCGCTTATGTGAGTATTACGATTATTTGTAATCCTATTTTAGGGGAAGGGGCCAAGGGACTTTTAAACACCAATAAACAAACAAACTGTTTTGATGGGCATTTCAGGACCATTCCATTGACACAAACTGTTTCTGGTGTGTATATTTCAGAATTCGACAGGCACATTGCACAGTTCAGAAGCAGATAGCTACGTTATCAGAGAACGTATCAGAGTGAGTATTATATGTGGGGCCCGGCTGAGAGAAGGTAGCTTATGAGACGTGCGACCAGCTTCGCCGCAGATCAGCCTGCGCGTCCGCGCAGTCTGATCTGCGGCGAAGCTGGACGCCATTCAGTCAATCTGACATTAAAATATAATGATGTCCCTGAATGAGTCTATTGAATTTATCCCGTCAACACGTATGTGCATTTTTGATATCCAGTCAATACTATTTTTGCATCTTACAGCCATTTGTAGGTGTTGACGGGATAAATAGAATAGTAGGTTAGTGCAGTGAATGGGAAACGGGAGAGCCTCGCCCATCCCATTTCCATTCACGGCACTAACCTACTATTCTCTATATTTACTGTCATACAAATGATGAACAGGATTGGTATTTACACCAATCACTCAATCAGGGTTCAAGCTAGCCTTTCAAAATAGGGAGAAGTTTTAAGTAAAAAATTTGAGAAAATAGACAATTTTTTCCAAAATGTCTGTTTTATATAGTGAAAAACTTCTCCCTCAACTCAAAATGGGGAGAAGTCAGACAAAATAGGGAGAGAATTTCACCCACTTCACCCTGTAAAATGATCCCTGCTCAATTCATCAGGGCCTTTTTCTCAGCCGACAGCCCAAATGTTATTTTATCTAGCCCATTTGACCCTAAATATCTGATGTCTGATTTGACACTACTTGTCTGGTGCGTAACTCGAATACCTGCTGACTGAGACTAGGAACCTTGCAACATTTGTGACCAGTGTAGATCCGTCTGATCAGGACCTACACTGTTCATCCACCATGTCTGGTCAGGACCTACACTGTTCATCCACCATGTCTGATCAGGACCTACACTGTTCACCATTCTGTCACTGAAGTACCATTTTTTTGCGATTTAAATTCCAATTCAACTGTGTAACTGTGCAAGATGGTCAAGATCTACAATTATAGTACAAATTCCGTAAGGTCATTTTACTCCGTAAGGTCATTTTACTCCGCTTGCAGTCCATTTATCTTTCTACTGTCTGTTTCACGAAAGCTGCCCAAATGTTACGGCCATATAAACAATGCAAAACAATTTATTTTTTTATAATATTAAATTTTATCAAAATTTAAGAATGAACTTTCTTTTTATTTCGTGAAATTTGATCCAATATTGATTTTATTATGAAAATACAATTTCACCGTGTTAAATCAGTGGACTTATTTTCAAAATTTAACTTTTGTTTTCTTAGTTACCGGTAAATAATTTCCAAGCTATCTAGCCAGGTTTCGGAAGCAATTTCCAAATCTTTTTGTTTTTTTTACTTTTGCGTCTGACAGCTACTTTTCCCCCATGTTAAATTACCATAGAGAAATCACTTTATCGTAATAAAATCAATGTTTGACCAAATTTCACGAAATAAAAAGGAGGCTCATTGTTAAATTGAATATTATCAAAAAAATTACTGTTTTTGCATTGTTTATATGGCCGTAAAATTTGGGCAGCTTTCATGAAACAGACAGTAGGTTAGCTTGGGATGTGCGGTGGCCTGGGTGATATGGCATTGGACTTCAATACGGGTGGTTGTGAGTTCAATCTTCACCCTAGTTCTTCATTTAAATTGCTTAGTCCTAAATGATACTCTTTTGTGCTGATAGGCCATTAAGCACCATTCCTTTTCATTCATCCTAGACCTGAAACTATTTCCATCCCACCGGTCTGTCGGAAGAGACGTTAACCTGTGGTCCCATATTATATGACCATAACTGTTCCTGGGACGTTAAGCGTTAACTTTCACTTTTGTGGTCGATTTATCTTTCTAGGTTCGCTTCCGAAGCTGTATCGTATAAATCACAGGGCTTGATGAAGCTGGTAAGTCAGATATGTGTGTTTGGGGTGGGGGGCGATTGTGCTGATTTGCACCACAAGTGTGTGAAGGACTCGTTCATTATACTTGTTGGACAATTCCATTAATGAGCAAGGGGAATACGGGTATTTGTGTGTGAGGTGGGGGACAAAATTCGCCACTTCTAACTCCAGATGATGCCTTACCCAGGGTGTCCGGGGATAAATGACCAAGAACTCATCATAAATAAGATCACATGTGTTTTATTGGTGTCCGGTTTAGAGAGGTTGTACTGTGTTCACCTTGTGTGGGCACAGCTTGTCCACGCTATAACTCCTGTTCTACTTGATGGATCGTAACCAAATTCGGTACACCTGTTTATCACGGCAAGATGAAGAACCATATTGATCTTCAGTGAGTTGTCTCCACTTGTTGACTGGCCATTCCTCGACGTGTGTTCTTTTATGTTTTCCTTGGGGTAATATGAATTTCGTGCAGAGGATACATTTTGTTGGTGGAAAATCCTAAATACTTTCTTTATATATGCTCAGAAGTATATGTCTCGTTTTTATGCCGTATAATGAGGAAGACGAGGTGGGTCTTACTATTAATAAATTTATCCTAAAATTAAAAATTTCTCCCTCAAAGTATACTTTGCTAGATAAGTATACGTTGCCATGTTGGTGAAATAGGCTACTGATGGCAGGCAGCTCATTCTTGTGGTTGATCCAGTAGAGGATTTTCCTAACAGAGGGACACTTGTTCAGGGAAGTACAAGACAAGCACGTCCGTTAGGAAACACCTCTTACTTATTACTTATTGTGATACACCACTGCGAAGTGCAAATCAGTAGTGAACAGATTTTTTTATGCCCCTCGGTCTGTGTAGTGCATAATTATGTGATATATTTTAATAGTAACAACGCATGTGCGTTTCACGATTTATGAAAACACGGAAGTAAAGTAAAGTCGGTATTTTTAAGCGATTCTGTTGTTGAATGGTTGTTAAATTTAGCAACTTTTTATCTGGAAGTTTGGATATGTCGATATATTTTGCTCAGTCCGGTCAACTTCAAGATAACGAGAATTACCTGTACATACTTGTACACAAATGTCACACAATTATGCTGCCCTTAATATGACCTTCACCATTTGACCTTCACAACTGTGCTTATGAATACTTATAGCTTTTGGTTAATTAACTTTGCCACAGCTTTTGGTTAATTAACTTTGCCACAGTTTCTCCAATCTGCCACCGGTGGCATTAATGTGCCGACAGGCCACATTTTCTTGTTTATTAAAAATTTATGCTCATAAATGTGTGTTCCGAATGTATTGGGCTAATAGTGCCTGTTATTTGCCACAGGCGATTAGTGCTATGCGGAAGAGGAAACTGGCCCAGACGCGGATAGAGAAGTTGACCGGTTCCCAGGACATGTTGGAGGATATACTCTACCGGATAGCTCAGGCCGAGTCCAATGATATGGTGGGTGTAATCATAATATTAACATTAATAATAATACTAATAATATAATAATAACTTAATAATTTAACCCTTTGAACACTGCAGACCTCTATCTCAATTTTTGCAAAAGGTGTAGATCCAGAAGAGCCTGCTCGTTACGTGCCGTCTCTTCAGGATCTGCACTATTTGTATAATAAAATGTTACTTTACTGCTTGAATTGTCTTTTCTTGTTCCACCCTGATAATACAGATGTGTACTTAGTTCGACTACACACATATGTGTATAGGCAAACGCAAGTAAACACATTATAGTTGCAAAATTGTAACTGGTAGTATGGGAGTTGCGTCCCGTAACGTATATGGCAATATTTCGAGGTCTTGTTCAGATTTCGTTGCGTCGAACTTCGGTTTACTTAAAGTATTTATCACAGTCCGACGGACTTCGAGTAAACGAGCGGAGACTGTAATAATAATGAATTTATTTAAAGGAGATATAACAAGCTTCTGTTTTCGTGATACGCTTATGTATTCATCATTTATATATCAAATAAAACAAATTTTACAGTAATCCGACCAGTATGTGCCGTTCTTTTACGGATTTCATATTCCGGACAACCAGTTTTTCCAGCCGTCACTGCATGACTAACTTCCCCTTATTTTTCTTACCACAGTTATTTCCCTTTGCGGTCACGGTATCCTTTGCGGTCACGTGGGTATATGACGTATCAGTAGAACTTCCGAAATGTATGCATAATACAATTATTACACGTAATAGTTCAACAGACTACTTAGAACTCCAGTTTATTAGACCGCTGATATAAATATATGGGACTGTACTGTACTGTAAAAATATAAGAATGACCTAGTTACAAACTACATACTGAAATGCGACAGTGGGTGACAAAATGGACATACTGTGAAATTTTCAACAGCTGTAGGACACAGGTTGAAGTAACGGAACCTGTGCTGTAGGATACCAGTCTGTATATACATTTATTTATATGTACATCGTCGTGTTACAATCTATGTTTTCCCCGATAGTACTTATATATAATGCAAAAATGACGGGAAACAGAGTAGACACTTATCAGAGCTGTCTGGTGCATAGATGGATCTGGTGCTATGCTGGTCAAACTGTCATAACGTCATTCTTGTAGGCCATTATCCACTTACAATGAAACAATGCTGTACATGTGGTCAATTAAGGAAAGCCCGGGGTGACAGCAGTGAGAAAATTAGTCGCTCTAATTGCCACGGGGGGTGGGGTGTTGTTTGTGTCAACATCCGCTGTACACTGCGACTGAGAAGGTGCAATAAGCCAAACAGAACACGGGGCTTATAGGGCGTTTGCGACCAGTGTAGATCCAGTTCAGCCTGTACATTCGCACAATCTTAACAGGATCTACACTTTTCGACATTCCTTCAATAAAACACACTAACATGCAATCTAGATCGTATTTAGACTACAGGAGTGATATATTTGATTAGGACCTACACTAGTCACAAATCACACAAACCCCATTTCTCCAGTCACAGCCACATATAGGACCAAGCATCGACTTAACTCCCATTTGACAAAACAACGATTTTCTCTGGAATTATGCAACAAATACATGATGTCCGTAAATCCAAACGATATTATATAAGAAACCTTCATCCACCAATCAGGTAAGCTGTTCTACTGCTACATCATAGCGGTTATTTTTACAGCGCCACCGTGGGTGGCAGGTGGGAGCATGCGATGGGTACCGTAATTACCCTAAATATTCGGACACCAAAACCAATTGTTATAAGTGTCATAAACATTTATCAAGTTGATTATGTTGTCCAATGAGGCCTCCGAAGCATTCTGTGAAAATGGCAAATAGTGCAGACCCTGATCAGACTGCTCCTTCAGGAGCAGGCTGGTCTGGGTCTACACTGTTTGCTCACATATTGGTGTCCGAATATTTAGGGTAATTACGGTAATTTAACGAGCGGGGTTCATCCTTACCGGAATCCCGACTGGAGACCTGGTTTGGCCCTCACATACGTCTTTGGCATTTTGTATGTGACAGTTGAATCTGGTTATACCCCTTATGTGAGTATTATGATATTCGTAATCCTATTTTAGGGGAAGGGGCCAAGTGACTTTGGTGTGGTATGGACCTGGCACCAGGTCAGGTTATTCTAATTTCAGGGCTTAATATATTTGTTTTCGATGTAAATATTCCGTTCTGATTTTTGTATTTCCCCCCCAATGCAGCAGGTTAAAATGGGATCAAACCCGTTTGCCCGGCCTTACATGACCTTAGCTGTTGATAGGCCGTTAAACACTAATAAACAAACAAACATTTACAGCGCCACCTCGCGCCAGTAGGTCGCAGTAACAGGAGAGATAAGCGATGACCAATTCATTGCATGGCTCTGTATAGGTGTCAGGTAAGGTGTGATATGAGAAATCTCAATGTCAAGAAAAATACAAACAAACCGGAAATCAGTTATTAGGGTCGCCGTCGTTGTTTTCAGCGCATTTTGAAGAAAATAAGTGATAGTTTGTAATGTGACCTTTAATGAGAGTAGAAGATCAGTCGGTAAATCCATTCTTCCATGATGCCATCTCTAGCTATAAATCATCTAAACACTACATACTTTATAAACGTGCATAAATGACTTGTGATTAATTTACGAGAACTTTAAATAAGATATTGATAATTTATCGGCAGGCAGAAAATCTAGGAGCGATACCACTGCATACTGTGCCATTGAAAAAGACCAATCTTGCCTTGTTTTTATACTTCAATAATTCCAGCACAAAAATATTTACACAATTCCCTAACATTTGATTGGCCCGTAGCAAGTCTCTGTCCAAAATTTATATCCCAGTAAACTCCCACGCCGAACTACTTTCCGTAACCGTGAGGCGCAGTTAAAATAATTCTTAAGAAAACGGAAAATAAACACATTTTCTTGCTGAATTTATTTCAAATGCTGGAATTATAAGGAATGAATGGCCTTTTTGTGGAATTTATCGGGGATATAAACTTCGAAAAGTCGCTGGAATACTGGACGAGGCCTTCCTGCCGTCGTCCAGTATTCCCGCGACTTTTCCAAGTTTATACCCCAATAAATTCCACAAAAAGGCCATTCATGCCTATATTCATCCCCAATACCCTATGGCATATTGTCTTGTCACATCTCCCTGCGCAGTATACATCAGAAACAGATGAAACATGACGACAAATGTCACAATTTTTTTATTGTTTCAAGACTGCATGATTTATTGTTACAGATACTGCGGGCCATCGAGGGTGGAAGCGGAGTCTTGAAGGACCTCCACGGCCGGACAACTGTCGACGAAGTCTCGAACATCATGGACGTATTCGCAGATGTAAAACACTTTACAATCACTCGTATATGTTATGTTGCTGTTCATATGCGAAGGGTAATTTAAAGATCGGGTTCATCCTTATCAGAATTCCGAATGGAGACCTGGTTTGGCCCTCACATACGTCTTCGGAATTTTGTATTTGACAGTTGAATCTGGTTATACCCCTTATGTGAGTATTACGATTATTCGTAATCCTATTTTAGGGGAAGAGGCCAAGTGACTTGGTATGGTATGGACCTGGCACCAGGTCAGGTTATTCTAATTTCAGGGCTGAATATATTTTTTCTCAATGTAAATATTCCGTTCTGATTTTGGGATTTTCCCCCAATGCAGCAGGTTAAAACGGGGATCGAACCCGTTTGCCTGGCCTTACATGACCTTAGCTGTTGATAGGCCGTTAAACACCAATAAACAATAAAAAAATACTGTTCATATTGACTTGAAACTTCAAATGCTTGTTTATCAACATCCATATTTGCATTCCTATCCCATCTATGCTGTCCCTGTTACCGAGGTCAATGCCAAATTGCTTATTTTTAATAAAAATGGGGCTTATGGGTTTTGTGACCAGTGTAGATCCAGATCAGCCTGTCTGATCAGGACCTGCTCTGTATTATAGATTGTTATCAGGCTACATGAGTGTGCCATTTGATCAGGAGCTACACTGGTCACAAATTCCATAAGGCGTATGTGTTCAGTCTCGTCGCCACATTTAACCCTTTCAACACCAGAGACCTCTATAGAGACAATGTTTGCAAACAGTGCAGATCCAGATGACCGGCTCGTAACGCGCCGTCTCATCAGGATCTCCACTGTTTGTTAATAGTTATCAAATTTGAAAAAATTACCCTTTCTGAAGAATGGAATAGCCTGAAAATCTGAATGGACCAATGAAATAGCATGAAACAGTGGCATGGAACAGCCCATTAAGTTACTTGGTGTTGAAAGGGTTAAGATAAATCAATATTACACTGAGAACGAAAAGGTTACCAAACTTGAAAGTTTGGTTACCTGTTTATAAGACTGGTCTATGTCGGGTAACAAGCTTTGTATTGATAACTTAATGTCGTATCGGGCATAAACATGATACAAATATCAACAAATTGAAAACTGACGTCAAACGTTAAACGGCGTCACATGTCGTTACCGAGTTATGTCTGTGTAATGACGCGACATAAACAATTCCGCATTCTTTTCAACAAAAACTGTTTTATATTTGATCATTGGCTAGAATAAAACATTACCTGATAAATAGAATACTAGCCTGGTGTCAGTTGATATCAAGTGTATTGGGCTCGGCTCCGAAACAGTAAGAATTACTCGACAAGCCTCGGAATTCATACACATTTCATTGTCTTGCCTGATAAACTTAATATCAAAAGACACTAGCCTGGTATTCTCTATATCTTGCTGTGACTGGAGAAATGGGGCTTATCGGTTTTGCAGCCAGTGTAGATCCAGATCAGCATGTGCGTTCGCACAGTCTGATTAAGATCTGCACTGTTTGCCATTCCATCCATGAAACACCCATCATAGGCAGATCTTGATTTCTCCAGTCACAGCCAGATATAGTCATTATCCATGTGATACCACTATTTATCACATGAAAACAAAACATTGTTATTCCGTGCTGTAACCCATTTCATCAATGTGATATGGCACACGTGTAATAACCTGGAGCGAATTTGATTGGCTGGCCGCATCACTCTAATTATATTTTGCGCCAACGTTATGTCAAATGAATAAAAAGGAGATGTTCTAATTGACGTCCCTAATGACAAAGCAATGATGTTTTGACATTGACGTCATCATGTTTGAAACGTTATTAGAAGTTCAATCGGATAAGACTTGAAACAGAGGTACCTTGTCTATATGACCTTTATAGCTGTTGCTGGGACGTTAAACCCATTTACTTTCACTTTCGCCCCAGGTGACCGCGGACCAAGATGAGCTGGCATCCAACGTGAGCACGTTGTTCTCCGTAGAAGAGCCGTCACAATCCGAACTCGAGCACGAACTGGCCGATATTTTCCAGGTGAATACTTGTGGCTGTGACTATTTGATCAGTAGCCGATTTCACCAACATTGCAAAGTATTCTTTTCTAGCAAAGTATACTTTGAGGGAGTAATCATTTACTTTTCCTGAAATGTATTAGTTCATATAGAACTAACATATAGACTGCATATATTTGATTATTAAAAGTATGCAGAAGTATTATACTGAATTTATGGTAATGAGCTATATTCCTTGTTAGAAGCATGACAGGTGTTTTATTGATGGAATAGCAAACAGTACAGATCCTGATCAGACTGTGCGGATGCACAGGCTGATCTGGATCTGCAGTGGTCGCTAAACCCATAAGTTCCTTTTCCCCAGTCACAACCACATATGACCATCAAATCACAGGGGGTTGGCTTGGTTCGGCTTGCATCAGTCTACTGCTGTCTGTTCCACGTTTTGCTGCCGACGAACTTTTGGCTATTAAACACATTAAATCTAAAAAATATTTAAAAGTACTTTTTTATCAATAACAAAAGGCACCCTCCCCAAACAAATTTATTTGATGAAATTCCATCAAATATTGATTTTATTGCGAAAAAAACAATTTTCCTATGGGAATTTAACATGGGCGCTAAAATATATTTTTTATTTGTTGACCGATTTTCAAAAGCTAATTTGTTTTCTTAGTTGCATCATTTTCAAGCTATCTCGCCAGGTTTTGGAGGCAATTTCCAAAAGTTTTGGAAAATTGACACCCCATGTTACATAGGAAAATCTTTTTTTCGCAATAAAATCAATATTTGATGGAATTTCATCAAATAATTTATTTTGGGGAGGGTGACTTTTGTTATTGATGATAAAGTACTTACTTTTAAATATTTGTTTAGATTGAATGTGTTTAATAGCCAAAAGTTTGTCGGCAGCAAAACGTGGAACAGACAGTAGTATACAAACTATAAGGGTCCGAACATGGCACAACCTGGTGTTGTAACAAAAATCATGTTTGTACAGATATGTACGTATTCTATGTATTTCAGTAAAATTGCGATTGTTCTCAAATGAACATGTGAAATATCCACCAAATGATTTACTTTTGGACCTGACACTAGGTCTAACATCTAATTTCAGGGCTGAATAAAAATACAAATGTAATTTTATTTTATGTAATTATTATTCAGTCCTGATTTTGGGATCCCCCCCCCCCCCCCCCCACCCCCGAGGACTCAATTCTAATGAAATTTCAAGACATATTTACAGAGAGAAATAAAACATATTTGTTTGGCGGATATTTTCCCGCTAGCATGCAAAGAGTTAAACTGTGGTTCCGTCTCTATATGACCTTAGCTGTTGCTGGGATCATAATCTCTTCACCTTTTTGTAGGATACCATCGTGTTACCCAAGGTGCCTGTGAAGTTAGGGTCCCAGCTGGAGGTATCTGCTGATGATGACGAAATTGAGCGAGAACTGGCAGAGATCTTGAAGGACGATGCTAACGCTAGCCTCAGTGATATGCTGGACGGTGAGAACCCACTATATCATTAGAATTGCGTCCTCCGGACTCAGTATATGTTAACCCTTTCACCCCTAATTAACTGGAATGGACACTCTCGTGTTACTTTTCAGACGATTCAATTTCAATTTATCAGAAAGGTGCTTTTAGAAATAATAAAATATCCACAAATGGTGAAGATCCTGATGAGACGGCTCGTTACGAGCCAGCTCATCTGGACCTACACCGTTTGCAAACATTATGATAGAGGTCTGTAGCGTTGAAATAGTGAAGTTCTCCCATATTGGGCTTAGCCACCCTTCTGCCACAGACCTCGTCAATTACAGTCAGTTACTGACTGTAATTGACGGGGTCACTGGCAGAAGGTAGCTAAGCCCAATATGCAAAATCTTAACATTTACATTTGATGTATGGCTTGATCGTGTAGAGGTTAAAGTATTGGCCTTTAATGCTGAAGATTGTGCATTCAATCTCCGTCCGAGACATAAAAATATACTTTCCTAGCAATTCAATGAAATTATTTTGGATGAAACTTGAAATTGAGGACGCATCTCTACATGACATTGGCCGTTTCTGTGATGTTAAAACATCGTACTTTTGGACGAGACTTGCAACCGAGGATTCGTTTCTATATGAGACACGCCATGCGATTTTGTACCTTCGGACATCTGCGTAATTTCATTACATACGATTACAAAATTTCCAATAGGATTCATAAGTAAAGTAAACAGATGACCAAAGTTTCAGACATGCGCAATATAATTCACAATTCAATATAATTCATAATTCAATATAATTCACAATTCAATATAATTCATAATTCAATATAATTCATAATTCAATATAATTCACAATTCAATATAATTCATAATTCAATATAATTCATAATTCAATATACTTCACAATTCAATATAATTCATAATTCAATATAATTCAATATAATTCATAATTCAATATAATTCATAATTCAATATAATTCACAATTCAATATAATTCATAATTCAATATAATTCATAATTCAATATAATTCACAATTCGTAATATAATTCATAATTCAATATAATTCACAATTCAATATAATTCACAATTCAATATAATTCATAATTCAATATAATTCATAATTCATAATTCAATATAATTCATAATTCAATATAATTCATAATTCAATATAATTCCGCATGTACTGTGAAAATTATGTTGACTTTTGACACCATTTACGGAAAATATTGTAAATTTTGTAAACGTATTTCATGACATTACGCAGATATCCGAAGGTACAAAATTACATGGCGTGTCTCATATAGAAACGAATCCTGTTGCTGGGACATTAAACCATTTCACCCTGTAACATGTTCTGTAATGTCACAGGGCGAGAAAAGTGCACCTGTCTGCGTGCCTTGAACCTGGGAAACTGGTTTACCGCACCATTGCTCTACCGACTGGACTAACCTGACTCACATACATGTACTTCCTCCCCTTAGTGACTTACATACCAACTGTGACCTCCCCTGCCAAGTTAAAATATTGTCCTCAAATTCTATTATTATACCCACTTTTTAAAAGAAATTGGTATATTGTTTTTGTCATGAGTGTCTGACGGTCCGAACGTATGTCAGTTTGTCACATTTCTTGTAAGAAATAAAGAAATACCGTAATAAATAGGGACTTGAAACTTGGTGTGTGTCTTCCTTATGGTGTGTAGATGTGCAAAGTGAATTACGATTTTTGATTCGACCCCCCCCCCCCCCCTACCCCCCCCCCCCCCCCCCCCCCCCCCCCCCCCTACCCCCCCCCCCCCCCCACCACCCCCGTCATGGATTATCTCCTCTTTTTCAACATAGAATTCGCCAATTTTGCTTTGTTAAGAAGTAAAACGTTTTTACTGTAATAGGTAGGGACTTCAAATTTGGTGTGTGCCTTCTTTATGGTGTGTAGATGCACAAAGTAATATTCGATTTTTAATTCACGGTTTCAAAAAAACAGAGTAGAGCAAAGTCAATGGCGGGCCATCGCAAAAATTCCCACTTTTCCTCTGCCAATAGGCGTTGAATTTGTAAATTCAGCAATCAATTTTGTTTGTGTTTCCAGACCTTCAGTTACCGGATGTGCCCGGTCATTCCCCGTCCACGGCAGCCGCGGATAGAAAGAAGACACTCCTCACATCATGACGTCTGCTTGTCCGTGGATATTAACACTTACAAAGCTGTTTTAAATGTTGTCGTCTGCTGTTTTCTGCCTATCCATTTTCCCTATGAAAACATGTATTGACAGTGCATGACATTTTTAAATTAGATTTTGTCATTTGCTGTTTATTTTCCTTTATTTTTGTGAAAACATGCTTTGAAAGCACATGAGAATCGTCTCCAATGGATTCACATGTTTTTGGTATGAAATAAATTAGAAACATAAAACAGCAGACTACAATATTTGATTTCCGACTTTTATGTGTTAATTGGAGATGGGCATGTCATGTGCAATGTCTGTACCAGCAAATTTGTTAAAGTTATTATTAATTTGTTGCATGCACGCGGTGAAAATAACATCCAACAAATTACGAGTATGTTTCTTATTTGTCTCTGTAAATATGTCTTGGAATTTCATTAGAATTGCGTCCTCTGGACGCAATTCTAATGAAAATCCAAGACACATTCACAATATTTATAGGGAGAAATAAAAGAAAATACAATGAATTGTCGTCTGCTGTTTTTGAACTATTTATAGCCTTCCGGACATATTCATGATATTTATAGGGGAGAAATAAAAGAAAACATAACAAATTGTTACAAATTTTTATAGCCCACAAATTTACCAGCATGCAAAGAGTTAAATATAGAAGTAATTAAAACTGGTCACAAATCCCATAAGCCCCATTTCTCAAGAGACAGCAGTACCATAACCAGAATGAGGCAGACGAGTGATTTCTTTATGCTGAGAATTAAACAAATCCCCAGTGTGGTGGCAGGGAGAATGCTCCCTGACCCCCATATCGGGACTTGGTTCGCCTCGTCTGGCTTTTACCTTTGGTTACAGCCTTGCACAGCCACATATCTGAATGCAGTCTACCAGTAAAGAGAACTTGCCACTATTTAGAATTTATATTATTAGCCATTTAATATGATTTGGTAAACAATGTACACCTTGATCAGACAGCATTGGTATGAATCTATAAGTATAATACTCCTCTTATATGGTAGTATAGAAGTATGATAAATGGTCTCGTTGCTTATTCACATAATGTAGTCCGTTTCAGCCTGTAACTCTGTGACCGTCCCGTACCGTACGAACCAGTAGCCGATTTCAAAGTATACTTTGAGGGTGTAATAATTTATTTTTCCCAAAATGCATTATTTCATATAGAACTGAGCACTACATATATTTGATGATTAGAAGTATGCAGCATTATTATACTGACTTTATTACATTATCACAGCCAAAATGGCTGTGATAATGTAATAAATTCAGTATAATAAAAAATAATAAATTTATCATAAAATTGAAAAATTTCTCCCTCAAAGTATACTTTGCAATGTTGGTGAAATAGGTTACTGGTATATACGGTACGGGAGGGTCACAGAGTTACAGGCTGCAACTAATATGTAGTCGGTTTCCCATGATCAGTTATGGCTGTAACTGGAGAATTTGGGCTTGTTGTGTTTTGCGACCAGTGTAGACCCATATCAGCCTGTGCGTCCGATTGGTCTGATCAATATCTGCACTTCTTGTCATTCCATATATTAACCCTTAGACTGCTATATTAATTTGTTGTCGTCTGCTGTTTATTTTCCATTTTTATCATCAAAAAAATTGATTTGACATCACTTTAGAATAATTTACAAAATGCTTTGACAGCACTTCAGAATCATTTCCATTGGAAATGATTCTGAAGTGCTGTCAAAGCATGTTTTTATTGAGAAATAAGGCAAGATATAAAAGCAACAGCAGACAACTATTGTTGTGAGTAGCAGTCTAAGGGTTAAACACTGTCTGGCTTCAAACAAGCAATATAGATTGTTAGCAGGCTACAGGAGTCTGATACTTGATCAGGTTTTCACTGGTCACAAATCCCATAAGCCAATTTCTCCGGTCACAGCTACATAACTGAGATCAGCCATGTGATTTTGTACATTTTAATGGAAATATATTTTTCACAAAATATATTTACAGATATTTTCTGTACATGACGGCGAGAGATGACCAATTTTTCACAGCAAATGCGGAATTAAATTTCATCAATAACTAATAATGTCCCCTGTTTATCATAGTTCCTGATGGCTTCTTTGGTTTTGGTCATTATTTGCAGTGAAGTGAAAAAGCACATATTGAATATCACTTTCACCAAAATATGCTATTAAAGTACATTTTATACTTGACTAGCTGAGTATACTTGACTAGCTGAGTATACTTGTCTAGCTCGGAATACGTTGAGGGAGTAATTATGTATTTGTACTGAACTGAATAATTTCATATAGAACATATGCCTGTTGATACTTGATGAGTGCTGTTTTCATATTGTTTATTTTTTACTTTACCACAACCTTTGTTTTGATCAGAATTTTTTTTTTTTTATTAAATAAAATTGTTCATGAATGTTTGCATAAATTGAAAATTACTCTCCCAAAGTATATTTTATAATATAGCAAGATAATGTCGGTGAAATCAGCTAGAGAGACATCATCTGAGAGACGGTGCCTTTAATGATGAATATAGTGGGTGGCAGGTGGGAGCAGGTGATGGGTAATGTAACGTGAGGATTCATCCTTACCGGTATCCTCGGAGACCTGGTTTGGCTCTCGGGTACGTCATTCTTGTATGTGAGGGTTTAACCTGGTTATACCCCTTGTATGAGTAATATGATTATTCCTAATCCTATTACTTTTAGGGGCAGGGGCCAAGTGACTTTGGTGTGGTATGGACCTGGCACCAGATCAGGTTATTCTAATTTCAGGGATGAATATATATTTATTTCTATGTAAATATTACGTTATGATTTTGGGATTTTCTCCCCAATGCAGCAGGTTACATGCGGGATCAAACCTGTTGGCCTGTCTTTAAATGACAGCTGTTGATAGCCCGTTAAACACCAATAAATTGAATCAATTAAGTATATGCATTGATAAAGGATATTCAGTTTTTCGATCAAATCATTGGCTTTCCGTACTGTATAGATACTATGATTAAATACCTGGGAGTCCATACTAGATGGAGAATGCCAGTTGCAGTTTGTTGTGCTCATTTATGGAACCTACAATCCCTTGAATAGATAATCACCATGTTACAGAGGCCCATTTCACTAAACTTTGTATGACTAAAATGTTCGTAAGTGTAAATTTATGACAGTCTGTAAATATCACATTAACAATGTTTTCTTGTAAATGATTATTGGATTTACATGTATTGAGCATATGCAGCCTATGCTCAATACATGTAAATCCATCAATTGAAATTTCCAGACGATCTTAAAGGTGCACTTACGAACATTTTAGTCTTGCAAAGTTTAGTGAAACCGGCCTCTGGTCCATAACTTTCGTAGTTTGTGAGAAACAGCATCTAGGAGCACACCGGGATAATAGATGCAACAGATGTTGGCGCTGTCATATAATAGTATTGGAACCAAAAATGTGTCTCTTCTTTTCCGACTAGAGAAAAATGTGGACTGTACAGTCCGCATTTTTCTCTAGTCGGAAAAGAAGTGACACATTTTTGGTTCCGACACATTTTTGGTTCCAATACTATTATGTGACAGCCATAGCTGGAAAACGTGTTGACATAACTCATCGGGAATATATCATTGCGTATGTCTAACATTTGCTTAATTTCTGCAATAGGCGACAATGGTATAAATCTGTTAACTGTTTTGTGAGAGTCCGTTGTCTCGAGGCCGTCCGAGTACGGCCCATTAAAAACTTAGCCACCTTGTAGTGTCTTTTAAACAGGGAGTATAAAAACTTTTACATGCATTAAGCTATTTTTTTCACTTGCTGATACTTTTAGGTATATTTAATGCATTTATAGACCTTGGTCCGTTACTTCAACCTGTGATCACAACATACGGTACTTTCGAAGAGGAAAATGCAAAAGAAATATTTCAAATTTTGCATCCTTTCCAAATGTAATTGACTATTTGGTCATTGTGTTCGAACTGCAACTACCACCATCAAATAATGGGATGGTGTGGGACCATAGTCCTTGTGACCTGCCCTCGTAATTACATCTGCATGATCACGTGGTTACAACAACAACAACAATGGCTCAAAGTGTTGAAAAGTAAGTATTATTTGATATTTTCTTTAATATGCAATGGATTTTGATGAAATATGGCGCAGCAAACGCGTCTTCATGAGCTGCATTTGGTGGTCCCGGAAGTTTGGCACATACTGATGTCGTTTTTGCGAAGAATCGATTTCCGTGTCCATAGACACAGAAATCGGTTCTTCGCAAAAACGACAGAAGTTTGGGCCAGCGTACCAAGACTACCAAATGCAGCTTAACAAGACGCGTTTGATGCACCATATTTCATTAAAGTCCATTACATAATAAGGACAAAATATATAAGAATACGTACTTGGAATCGGAGGGCTTCCTGGAGTTTCAGTACTTGTTGTTGTTGTAACCACGTGATCATACACCTTGTTACATATTGCATTATAAATTGTGTGGGGTTGGTGGTGGTCGGGCGAACGAGACGGCGTAACGGTAGGGGTTCCTGCTTATAGAATCACGATTTGCCTGGTTTGGCCCTCAGGTACGTTTTTATCTTTGGCTCATTTCTTACCTGGGAGTTGAATTGGGTTATTGCCCATTATAAAAGTAGTAAGATTATTACTGATCCTACTGCTTTTGGGAGGGGCCAAGTGATTCTGGTGTGGCGAGGACCGGGCATCAGATCAGGATTATTCTGATTTCAGGGCTGAATATATAGTTTTGCTATTGTAAATATTCGGTTCTGATTTTGGGATTTTCTCCCCATTTGTACGTGTACTTGAACATGTACTTGTACAGGTAATGTATGGGATTTAGTACTAAACCCATTGACCCGGCCTTAAATGACCTTAGCTGTTGATAGGCCGTTAAACCCCAACAAACAAACAAACATTATAAATTGTACAATTTTGCACATTTTTATCACTAACATGTAGCGGACTATCAGTATATTAAATGTATGGCATTGGCTGTACTTGTAGTGATATCGCTGTGATTATCTACCTGCATTGATGGCTGATGCTGCACGATCCTGTTGAAATAATATTAACCCTTAGACCGCTACACACAACAATTGTCGTCTGCTGTTGCTTTATACATAGCCTTATTTCTCAATAAAAACATGGTTTAACAGCACTTTAGAATCATTTCCATGGAAATGATTCTAAAGTGCTGTCAAAGCATTTTTTTGTGATAAAAATGGAAAATAGAAAATATACAGCAGACGACAAAAATAATATAGCAGACTTTAATTTATGACAATTTCATATTTGCAAATACTTGCACCTTAATGTTGTAATATTATTATGCAATAAAATACTGTAAAATTGTTGCTATTAAAATACTACTTTTAAATTATTTTGTTGTCATATCTTGTGTCCAGATTCTGGAAATTGAACATTTCATGTTAATTTCTGATCTAGATCGACTGGCTGACTTGTGCAGCATACTAACAAGGACTGAATATTATCTACGTGAATTTAGTCGTGGAATACATACATGGAATCAAGTTGGTTGGGTATGTGCATCTTGCCTTTAACCAAAGAGAAAGAACTACTGTTTGTAACATTCAATGACAGTTTCAGGATCAAGTTATTTCCCTTGGTCTTTAAGATCTAAATTTCTGATAGTATAGTATATCAAGGTGCATGTTCACATGGTTACAACAACAACAACGCCGCCCACTCCAAAGTAAGTATTATTTGATATTTTCCTTAATATGCAACGGATTTTGATGAAATATGGCGCAGCAAACGCGTCTTCATGAGCTGCATTTGGTGGAGTTTGGCACAGACTCGTGTTGTTTTTGCGAAGAATTGATTTCCGTGTCAGAGACACGGAAATCGATTCTTCGCAAAAAGTACAGAAGTTTGGGCGAAAATACAGAGACCACCAAATGCAGTTTAACAAGACGCGTTTGATGCGCCATATTTCATCAAAATCCGTTGTGTAATAAGGACACTATAAAATAATACTTACTTTTAATCGGTACTTGTTGTTGTTGTTAGTACCACGTGATCATACACCTTGTATATTGCCTTTGGAGAATATATATTTTGTTTCCTTATGTCACTTCAGAGATATACTTTGCGACCATTCATTTGAAGTGTCACAGTGTGGCTCATGATCAAATAGCACACTCATGTAGAGACTAAGCCTGATAACGATCTACATAATTTGTTAGAAGCATGACGGGTGTTTCATTGATGAAATAGAGGAAAGTGCAGATCATGATCAGACTGTCCGGATGCACATGCGGATCTGGATCTACACTGGTCGTAAAACCAATAAGCCCCATTTCTCCAGTCACAACCAAATATATGAGACATCTGAGGCGCAGTGCATTTTAGTTGTAGGTGTAACCTTCCAGTTTTGGTTGAATGCCCACCAAAACTCGTCACTAGTTGGCCTGAAGTGAAGATTATGTGAAGTATCATCATTGATAGATTCTCCAATAACGAATTGCTTGAAGTGTTCTATTTGCATATATACTGTGAGGGTGTGTGAGAGGGTGTGTGTGAGTGTGAGGGTGTGTGTGAGGGCGTGTGATGTGGATTTTGGAATAGGGATTTTCTAATACTCGCAATGCCGAATTATTTTTTGTCGTCTGCTGTTTATGTTTTCTTATCCATTTTTCTCATGAAAAGCATGCTTTTGACAACACTTTAGAATCATTTCCAATGGAAATGATTCTAAAGTGCTGGCAACCCATGTCTTTATTGAGAAATAAGACAAAATATATAACAGCAGACGACAATTGAGAAAAGATAAGCATGTGTGGGCCCCAATGTGAGACAAGATCCCTTACCGGCTTGGGTTAATATCAAATAAAATAATGCAACTGTATGATGCCTTGTTATGCCCATATAGAAGGTAATTAAGAACCTTAACCCTTAGACCGCTATACACAACAATTGTCGTCTGCTGTTGCTTTTATATATTGCCTTATTTCTCAATAAAAACATGGGTTGACAGCACTTCAGAATCATTTCCAATGGAAATGATTCTGAAGTGCTTTCAAAGCATGTTGTAAATTATTCTAAAGCATGTCTTTGATGATAAAAATGGAAAATAAACAGCAGACGACAAAAAATTAAAGATAGCGGTTTAAGGGTTAAATTTTGTTTCTTCGTTTTCGCGCCGATAAAGACGAAAATAAGGTTAATTTATACGGGGCGTAGACTCGAAGAAACGAAAAGCCACTAACGAGCCATCATACAATGTAAGGAGTTAGTGGAAGAAGAGAGTTAACCCCGTTTTCCCACTGACTCCTTCACTATTTGTCAATTGAGAGAATATGTTTACCAATACCTTACCTGGCCCCTCACCCAGTAACAGATTGAAGACATGAAGAGCAAATTTCCATTATTTGTTCAAGTGTTGTCATCGCTCCTTTGTCGCAATGTTATAAAATTGGCACTATATAGCCCGTTTTGGAAACATTGATTTAATTTGTGGAAATGATTAAAATATGGGAAAATATTCATGTTCTTGACTTCATCCAGCACAGTCCAGCATGCATGCACCCACGGTCAAACCTACTGTGCCAATTGGCTATGCATGACCACATATTCAATCAAATGGTCCGTGTACTAGGGCATATGGCATTGTACTTCAATTCCGGAGGTTGTGAGTTCAAGCCTCGTCATAGGCATGCACATACTTACATAGTATTTCCATCCCACTGGTCTGTCGGTGAGACTTTATTCTCTACATGCCATTAGCTGTTGCTGGGACGTTAAACCCATTCACAATCACTTTCACTTACAAATCATCATATTCATAGTATGCAGTTTAGACCCCGGCCAGACTGCACAACAAATGTACAGTCTGGTCTGGGTCTATATTGGCTGCAATGGTTAAGGTGTCTGTTTTTCTCATCTGCTTTGTTGATTTGTGACTGGAGAAATGGGGCTTATGACATTTGCAACCAGTATAGATCCAGATCATCGTGTGCATCCACACATTCTGATCAGGATCTGCACTGTTGGCCATTCCATCAATGAAACACCCATCATGCTTAGAACTATCAAGCAATATAGATCATTATCAGGGTACAGTATTGCGCTATTTGATCAGGAGCTACACGGGTCACAAATCCCATAAGCCCCATTTCTCCAGTCACATATACATTTATGTTAATGGTGTTCTTTGACTAGAGGGTGTTTTGCGGCGACCACCTGCGTATTTGAAGGTTCCCGTCTGTTTATGTGCAAAGTGTTGAGAGGGCTAGAGAAAAACTTGAAACAAGAATAAGATTAAAATGCAAAGTAGCTCAGCTATCAAACCATTTGGAATTGGCTTGGCTAATATGTGGCTGTTACTGGAGAAATGGGGCTTACGGGTTTTGCGACCAATGTAGATCCAGATCAGCCTGTGCATCCGCACAGACTGATCAGGATCTGCATTGTTCGCAATTTCATCAACGAAACACCCACGATGCTTCTAACAAGTGTGATATTTGATCAGGAGCGATATTGGTCACACATCCTATACGCCACATTTCTCCAGTCACAGCCACCTTTGAGAAAACTAACCGTGAAGACCAGACTAACAAGAAATATATTGGTACTGGCGTTTATGCTTATAAATCACAGAAAGAAACTTAGAAAATATCAGCTGCTTTGTTCAATGGTATTAAAAGAGGTATATACATACAAAGTAACAATTCTGAAGATATCAACATATTTTAGAAGTTTGTCAAAACATGATTTTGCAGGGATTTATTACACCAGGGTATTATTATATTTAATTCAATATAGGAATGAATGGCCTTTTTGTGGAATTTATCGGGGTATAAACTTGAAAAAATCGCGGGAATACTGGACGAAGCGATAAAAAATTACAATTTTAAAAAATTACAATTTTCGAAAAAATAGACATTTATTGCAGTTTTGAACACATTTTGTAATTTCAAAGGTTCGAAATTAAATGGCTGGTTGTTTGATGTTATTCAGACCTGGCCATAACAAATTTCCACATTTACCGTTGAGGGGCAACAGTCATGCGCACATTTATAAAGATGAATCATTCATCTATAACAGTTGCATTGTTTATAGACAAAAGTAAACAATAAAAGGTGTCAGTGGAAGAAGGGGGCTAACTCCGTCACGGAGTTAGCCCCCTTCTTCCACTGACCCCTTCAATTAGAGGGAAAATTAGTCGTCTAGAGATATTTTTATTTCTCTGAATGTTATTATATCTAAACATGTTTAATGGACTGATACATTGTGTAATGTCCCTGCTATACGTGTTACACCTGTCTGCCCATTCTGAATTGTGTTTAGGCTGGTCCTGTACAGTACGAAGTGCCTGTTGTGAGTTTATTTGCCTAATAAAGCTCTGCGCATCTTTTATTCGCTCCTGTCATGCGTATTGCACTGGAATAGCGCCTGTCCATAAACTATAATTAGTTTCTCGTCACATTGAATTGTGATTGGCCATTAGATTGCACGCGCCGTTTGATGATAATTCGAAGGCGAATCCAATTCAAATATAGTTCACAGTCTGTTGTGGTGAATTTAATTTTATGGTTAATTTTATAGCTGCAAGTGATATGTGTGCAATAACATACCATTTCTTTTCGCTTAAAATTTATTTATGGGTTTTGGAGGGAGAGGGCAGCTGATTGCCTACCTTTCTGGCAAGTGCCACAATTGTGACTGTGACTGTGACTGGAGAAATGGGACTTATGTGTTTTGTGAAATGTGTAGCTCTTGATCAAATATCACACTCCTGTAGCATAAACCTGATTAATTACAACATGCTATTGTTCACATAGTGAATATTTAAGGAATGCTCCCTCGCATTTATTTCTTTAACAATCCAATGTATAAACTATTACTGTTTCATATTACTTGTTGGAAGCATGTCACGTGCTTCATTAATTGAATGGCGAACATTGCAGATCCTGATCAGACTGTGCGGCTGATCTGAATCTACACTGGTCGCAAATCCATAAG
The DNA here is from genome assembly GCA_029237695.1 of Conchocele bisecta. NCBI lineage: Eukaryota > Metazoa > Mollusca > Bivalvia > Lucinida > Thyasiridae > Conchocele > Conchocele bisecta. The sequence goes on along the minus strand of CM055272.1, from coordinate 48,566,886 downwards.
CCCCATTTCTCCAGTCCCGGTCACATTTGATGACATATCCAACTGCAACGGAACTATGAAGTGTAAGTTGCCAAACAGTATGTACACTTCTTCCGTTGTAAACGATTAAATTTCCATATACAGTTGACGGGGACCAGTGGACGAGACATTCACCTCGCAAGTGGGCTGCTTGGGCTGATATGGCCGGTTGATAAATAAATGGTACCAATTGTCTACCTTCTGATGCCTGGCATCTATATAGGATATGAATTGGGAAGTACTTCTGTTCAGATATTAGTTTATATTTACTTTACTTTTACTTTTGCGCTTATCTCACACACAGACAAACAGCTAGGTTTCTGTATTTATTTTATATTCAGCTTTTTTTTCAAACCTGTAGACACATTTCACTAAACCTAGAAAACAGAAATAAAAAATAAGAAAAGAACACTGACACACAAACAAGGCATAGACTAGTATTGTGGTGCGGGCAAGCCGACCCTACCTAGTGATATACTGCTGCCCTGTTTTAGATGTTTCTGGGAAAAGCCAAATCAAGTCTCAATTTCGGTCAGTTTGACCATGAAATCATGTTTAAACTGGTTTAATATTTGTCATATCCCTCAAATCAAGTTGGCAAGCAAGAATTACTAGTATGCAATATTGACAAGTACAAATGTCTAACAAAAATATAATATGCGACCCTATCAAGTATATTCTGGGCTTGCCAGCCCCACAACTACATTTGTTAGGCCTAAATATGTCGACGGGGCCGTAACGACATCGGGAGTTTTTTCGGTATGGTTAGAAGCCTTACTTTGCCTACCCGTACCGAAAAAACTCCCGATGTCGTTACGGTCCCTGTTCGTATCATATTTTCGAATATATTTCTGTTAATATATGTTGTCAATGTATTCCCTTATGCTGACAGTTAGTCTCTTCTTCCCCTGTCTATCAAATGCGGGTAAACAATAATAACGAAAACAATCACACGACAAAAACATTTTCCCGTCATGAATATATACAAAGCAAATGCAGGTTGCAATATCACTGAAACATGCATACAGTATTCATTTCTCGCATTGCATTGTCGAAGTTGCACAACTGTTTTCTTCTATTACAAAATGCTAATGAGGGGCGTTGCAAAATTAGCATACTCCTGTAATGAAATGTACCGCTGCATCTCGCAGCTGGGGTGCAAGTCATTTAACCCTTTCATCCCTAAGTAACTGGAATGGATTTTAATATGTTAATTTTGCAACCAATCCAATCATCACAAAATGATTTTCAGACTAGTCCATTTAGGAAAAGGGGGTGTTTTTGTTCTTAAAAATATGAAAATTACTTGCAAAAAGTGCAGATCTTGATGAGACGGCTCGTTACGAGCCGGCTCATCTGGATCTACACTTTTTTTGCCAATACAACTAGTCAGGCCGGTGTTGAAAGGCTTAATAACCGACTCGTAACGAAACCGCGTTCAGTTTCACTCAGTGTAGTTGTTGTACAATCTGCGCAGTCGCACCAATGTACACATTGCGGAAGGCTCCAAAATGTATCCGTAAACACACCCACCCACGCACGCACACGTCATGCAACCTTTTGAGTTCAGTGGCGGATCCATTTCACCAAGGGGGGGGGTGGGGGGGGGGGGGGGGGGGGTGTGTGTGTGTGTGTGGGCGGGGAGTCCACATGGAACTTGAACGAGGTATGCTCGTTCGTCGACTGAGCGGTGCGAGGGAGTTGACTAGGGAGGTCCGGGGGCATGGCCCCCCGGAAAATTTTTGAATTGAGGAAGCCATTTCCTACAGTCTACGCTCAAAATTTCGTAAAAAAAATTAAAAAAATCGGGATATGCTCGTTCGTCGACTGAGCGGTGCGCTGGAGTTGGGTAGGGGGGTCCGGGGGCATGACCCCCCCCCCCGGAAAATGTTTGAATTGAGGAAGCCATTTCCTGCATTCTACGCTCAATAGTAAAAAAATATACGAACTTTATACGATTTTTTTCTGGCGTAGCGAACTTAGTCATCCTGTGTAAACGGAAGAAAATTCGAGTTCGTTTGTTGAAGGTGGGCCACCAGCATTGATTTTTCCTATATACCCTAGCAATTTACCACATAATCGGACCTATCGGACCTATTTTCCTATAATCTGCACACATCCTGCTCTGGATACACACTAATTAAAATATATGTTTAATTAGTGTTAATACATTGAAATTAAATCCCCTGTGATCACCCTGTACAGGGGCGGATAGAGGGAAATAATTGCGGGGGGGGGGGGGGGGGGGGGGGGGGGGGGGGGGGGGGGGGGGGTCTGTAATTACAATTCGGCATAGCCGACCTCCGCGAGCGCGAAATCGTAAAGTTGGGGGGGGGGGTCTGGGGGTTCTCCCCCAAGAAATTGTTTAAATGCCACAGATGCCATTTCCTGACACCTAGGCCACGATTCAACTATTCGAGTATTGTAGATTGTTTTATTTCTTTTTGCCGGGAGCAGGGGGGTTGGGGGGGGGGGGGGCGGGGGGGGGGGGGTCCCGGACCTCATGGATCCCCTCTCTCCCCCCCCCCCCCCCCCCCCCCCCCTGTATCCGTGCCTGCTGTAGGTGGCATTACAATTGTGCTTAAGCTTGTGAAGGAGATTAGTACAGGTTCTGCAAGGCAAGCAAACAGTGTCTATGACACACCTCTGGATCATTTTCTCGACCGTACGGTGAATATCGCGCATGAATATCTGTTGACTTAGTGTGATTAAACTTGAACATGTCAATGTGGCAACATCAACCATTTCCCGCGGGAACGGTACTGCTTTATTCCAAATTCTGGCATCCAACTGGGAGGGTGGCCACTGAATTAATATTATTGTGTAACCATTTGGGTAATAACTAGATACGCAGATAGACCTGTCAGCGCCCATTTCAAGACGGGTTGTTACAGAAGGTTAGAGTTATACGAACTATTTTCTTCTCTTTGAGCCATTGGACCTAATCAATTGGCGGGTGACAAAAGGGACCGTACAACGTTATGTACTTCCATAGTTAATTTGGTCCTGTAGCCTATTTCACCAACATTGGCAAAAAACAAAAGTATACTTATCTAGCAAAGTATAATTTGAGGGAAACATTTTAAATTTAAGGATAAATTTATAATTTTTTATTATACTGAGTTTATTACATTATCACAGCCATTTTGGCTGTGATAATGTAATAAATTCAGTATAATAATTCTGCATACTTTTAATCATCAAATATATGCAGACTTTAGTTCTAATATGAAGTAATGCATTTCAGGAAAAATAAATGGTTACTCCCTCAAAGTATACTCTGCTAGATAAGGATACTTTGCAATGTTGATGAAATCGGCTACAGAACATACCGGAACAGAGCACATCTTTACTTTTCAAATCTCAGACCGCATCATGCATATGCGACATAGGAGTATGTATGCATGGCACAACAAAAATAACGTCACTATGTCGGGTTTCATATATTACAAATGCTAATATTCACATTTTCTTACATTTAACACTTTGGTGGAAAAGAGAAATGAAGTATTAATGTATATCTACCATATTTATGTGTAGTACCATCAACAAATATATGTCACAGGAGACATACGTGTAGGCATAATATCATCATTCGATGGCGACACGACTAATGTCCCTTGTTTCGGCTCATGCATCCACTGGTCAAAGACTCGGACCCAAGACTCAGATAATGGGTCATTCAAAAAGTACCCCACCCACCCACCCACTTCGGTACATAATAGACTAGCACACCACCGTCTGCGCTAATCTTGCCAATATTTGTAAATGTGTTTATTACAAAATACTTGAATAGTGTGTTTGAAAGTAAGCAACTTGATTGGCTGAGACTGAGCTGTGCTACAGCTCAGGCACAGCCAATCAAATTGCTTGAGTGCTAGTTGATATTGTCAACTGGTGTTCAGAAACGTTGACATATTGACAATATTAATGCATGTTGTGATGTATGTATCAAAGAGGGTGGGTGATGCAATTTTTGAATCTTGGGTCCGATTCTTTGACTTGTGCTTGCTGCTGCTCCAGCTCCTTTACGCACCATGTAATTTTCCGTATTAAAAGTGTTGTTTTTGTATACATAATAAACTCATGTTGCGACAGAATTTCATGAACTATAAATCATGAAATTGCCAAGAAAATTGTAAAAATCTATATTATCAGAATAATACTTCAGTTTTACTAGATCTATGCATGATTGGGAAGTGTGTAGTGGTGAAACAGAGTGTAGTGATGTATCGTTCTCGATGGAAACTTAGAAATGATGTATCGTTTGAAACTTGCATCTTCTCGATGGGAAACTTGCATCTTATGTGCTTCATCTTAACCTCACCAATGCATTATCCTCTAGTTAAGAATGTTTTACTACTAGGTGTCTGACAGATTGTTCCGTCAAAAACTATTTTCTGAAATTCAATCTACAACTGTTGTGCAATTTTCCATTGTGTTCGAGGGTGTATATTATGCTAATTCCATCTGAGCCCCGGGTTGATAAAAGTACCTTAATATTGCAACCAGCGTAGCCCCAGATCAGCCTGCCAATCAATCAATGACGCACAACCGCTGGCTTTAGCGAACATGTTAACCATGGAGTATTTATGTGAAAATATAATATATTAAGACAGTCAATGGTCTGTCCGAACATAAAATATATTAGAATGGTCCCTGGTCTAAAATTGTCACCGGGTCCTTTCTAGTTACCAGTGGCTCATTTATTCTTCACAGAATCACCGATGGGAAATTTCAAACACAACATGGTATTATAAGGACCGTGAACATACCAATTACATTGGAATAAAAACCCATTACATCTCCACAATAGACGCTCAGACAGAGGGATGTGATGTTTATATTATTATATTGCCTTTCTCCGACAGGTGATAATTTCGTCACTCTATGTGTTTTATGAGCTTCTTTGTAGTAAGCGTGGATATTTGGAAGTCTGTAGATCCTGTTACAAGGGGGAGGGGCAACCCGGACAATTTGTCAGGAAGCAATTGGCGAGTAAATCACCGTACCTGTGGAGATAATAAGACGGGACGAGTCACCGCAGTGGCGAAGCGATTTTTAAGTTCTATTTAAAGAAGGTTTATTAAAACCTGGTATAACGAAAAGATCATAGTTCAGCTATCATCAGATTCGGTTCGCTTTCTGTTGAAACTGGCTCGTGTAATCCGTAATACGCAACTAGGGTGAATATTCACCGCATAGCATCTGCCACTATTGATAACTGAAAATAGCGTCTAAAAGTATATGTGGCTGTGACTGGAGAAATAGGGCTTATGGCATTTGTGACCTGCGTAGCTCCTGATCAAATAACACACTCGTGTCGCCTGTGGCATCACGGGACGGTTGAAAATAGCCAAAATTTACTGCTTTTCTGAGGGCGGCGGGTGACTTATAAAAATCACCGCCTCGGACAATCAGTTAAAGAGGCTCTTGCAAAAAAATATTGAAAAATACTCGCAAATGAAGTACAAATCACGCGCCACGAAAAACATGCAAACGCCGCATCAGATGTGTACATTTATTTTTTTACAAAGTTACCACACACACCTATTTTTGGCCAGAAATTGCAACAAAATATCATGTCTCATTTGCATATGAAAATAGCCTGATACCAACACGCGTCACTATTAGTAAAATAAATACGATGTAAAATGTATTACATAATGAATATATATGTACAGCGGGCACTTGTAATTTTTAGAACTGGTGGAATAGGGACACAATTATACACTTATTTAATTCCTAAAAAGAACATTTTGTGCCTACTGAGTGGGCATGCACCTTTACAATCTGACGCGGAACAGTACCGGCGAGACAGCATCGTATGTGCCATTTTCCAAAATGTCAAAATCAACCGGAGCTAACATTCAGTTTCGTAGAATTATGAAATAATCTAAAAAATACACATAGTCAAGCCTCCCAAAGTCAATAAATATTCATAACCCTATTTTTCTAGACACAATGGTGTAACTTGCAGGGTCGATAGTGACGTATACAGAAAATCGACCACCCCCTTCTTAAAGCTAGCCGCGCACTGTCCCGTGAGGCATGTAACGATCTGTATTGCTTGTTAGAAGATGGAATAGCGAACAGTGCAACTCCTGATCAGACTGTGCGGATGCACATGATGGTCTGGATCTACACTGGTCGCAAAAACCCATTTCTCCAGTTACATCCACATATCTGTAATATATTATTCATTCGAAATACGATTTTTTTTGTTTTACAAAAATGAGGTCGTTGCCGTATTGTACAATTGTACATATTGTACGAGATTATTGAATGCAACATCTCACAGATTTTAAATTGCAACACATTTTGAGCCTCTGCGTGAGGGCTGTTTTCCCCAACAATGGCAGCTCCCCTTTCATATATCTATATCTATACTTTCGGGTAAAGTGATGGAGGGGTGGTGGAGTGTGTGTTTCCGACAGCCATACAACCTCGTATTTTTGTCATATTTGAGCCATCGGATGACAAAATGAACCGTACGACGTTTACAGACAGCATAGCCCCACTATCTACACGTGCAATCGTCCGCGCAGAGATCTGTTCAGGACATAGTTGTGGTCTGACCTCTAAACATTTGCCGTACTACGGACCGTAGTACGGGAGTTTTGCATTGGTCTGCCCGCAACTCATTCGACTAGAACCATGATATTATACTTACAGATACACCTACTGTACCAACGTGAGAGTGGTGAGCAAATACCTGAACATTAGACAAATTGTATAGTCTACCGAAATTAAATCTACGTCTAATTTTCGAGGATAGTGAGAAATCTGTTTCTGCCAAAAAATAATAACAAACACGATAGTACGGACATTAATATCCCCACCATGGACTTAACGACCGTCTAATTAGGAGATGACCACGGCAAGTTATGCTTTCGGACAAATCACATGCAATCACATGCAATTGTATTTAACTGCAACATCATTACTTAAAGGGGCATATCAGAATTTTTTCTCCAGCCACAGACATAAATTCCCCACATATACGGAAAATAACGTGTGTAGAAAGATGCCCGTGGGCTAGCCTGTGAGACTCAATCGTTCCCGCTATTTTGGACGTATTCGTCTATGACGTCAGATGTAACGTATCCATGGCGCGACGTTGACATCCGGCCAAACAAGTATAAATACGGCGGCTTCCCAGCGACGTCGTCACTAGCTTTCAAGACGTCAATGCGAACACTTCACTTTCGAAGAAAAAAAAACCCCCGCACAAAACAACCTTGATTCTACTGATTCTTCAAACAACCTCGACTCGACAGATTCTACAAACCTGCTGGATTCTACAGATTCTTCAAACAACATTGATACTACTGATTCAACCTGATTAACGACAAAATGGAGACGAAGAGCAGAAGCAGATCAAGATCAGGTAGGACTTTATGATTGTTGACGTTGCAGTAAACCCCGTGATGTTGAGTCCGTGTACCCCGTCTTCACCCGTCCTTTGCCGTCCGCTCTTCTCCACTAGTCCGACCTGTGGCTTCTGCTTTGCAGTGGTGCAAATTATAGACACGCCATGTAATTTTTGTCGCGCCCACTTGCGGACAGCGCGAGGCACACTGGCATACGTATGTCCGTCCGTCCGTTCGCCCGTACGTCCGTACGTGCGTTCGGGTTAAAGTTTTTGGTTAAAGTCTTGGCTCAAGTTTTCGGTATACTATGAGTGGGCCGCGGCCATCTACTAAAAAGTAGTCATTGTCATAGTTGCCGACACATACAGTGGGGTCAGCGTGTAAGTGCACACACGAACGAACACGACAGGTTGGTTCCAACCTGTCGTGTTCGTCCGTGTGTGCACTGACACGCTGACCCCAATGTACCACTTCGAATACTCCCGTGTCTGCTACGGACGATATGACAGTGTTTGAAATGCTGTATTTCCAACAACGACAAGTGGCAGTGATGCTATTACTACGTTTTTTAGTTTCGAACAGTAACTCTTGCGGGAGTAGATTGCCAGAGTTACTGTTCGCAACTATGATGCTATTACATTACTCGATCCTTGGTAATCGTTGATCACTACTGCCATTTCGACACGTGGTCACGTTATAGTATTGGATGTCAATTGTTCCCCCACCCCATTCTGCACCACATGTCTATGTTGAGTTTCGCTTATATCAGCGGAAGGGGGAGTTTGTTTCATCACACGCGATTGAACTCCACGCCCCACACACATACCCCTATTAGACAGATCCATCTGGTCCGGCAATACGACATACAGTGGTGAAATGGATAGTATAGTAGGTGTGTGTGCGGGGGGGGGGGGGGGGGGGGGGGGGGGGGGGGGGGGGGGGGGGGGGGGGGGGTGGGGGGGGGGGGGGGGGGGGGGGGGGGGGTAGACGTGAATCAATCGCCTGAGGTACATTGACTAACACTACTGGAATATACCTTACATGTTTCCCGTGTTCAGTGATTGATAGGGATCTCTTGACTTGCTCCTGTAATTGTGACAAAGATAGACCACGTTTCGTCCTGTACAATCTACTCCTGTGCCATTCGTGGCAGAGTTACGATTACATTCATATGTTTCTTCTGCAGGATAGCGATTCAGATCGGATTCGCACTTGAGCAGTTAATTGTTAAACGTACGGTACGGAAGTAGATTGCAAGAGCTACTGTACGCAAGGATCTTAAGTTCAGTTTTGTGTATTACATTTCTTATTACACATATGAAAACAACTCTCAACACCACTCCGGTCCTCACCCCCACCACTGACGCACAACAACAAACAAACAAAAACACACTTGTTTGACCGTTCCGTACAGGTACCGTGAATGGTAGTAAGAATCAAAACACTGTTCACGCATTGAAAACTGAAGGCGAAGTAGTGTATGCTGTGTGGTGTGATGTGGTGTGGTGTGATGTGGTGTGTGTGATGTGGTGCGGTGCGGTGCGGTGCGGTGCGGTGTGTGTGGTGTGGTGCGGCGCGGCGCGATGCGGTGCGGTGCGGTGCGGTGCGGTGCGGTGTGATGTGTATATGGACGTGCATGTGTGCATCTGTGTGTGTGCTTTACATACTACGTAGTCTCAAAATGACATATATACAATGTATGTAGCAGGTGAAGTCTTGTGTGTACTGATGTGCATACACAGCGCCTTTTTCCGCAATAAAAACGGACGTATAGATGGCCTCTTCACAATTAATGAACATAAATATATTCCGGGCGACACTCTTTCACAAATTGCTACTTTTCAGAAATTTCGACTGAAAAATGGAAGTTCAGTTAGGAAAAAATGTATAAAATTAGCAATTTTGGTTTCCGCAATGTTTGTAAAAAAATAAAAATAACTAAAGGCTTAGGCACCATCACAATTTCTTGAACAAAAGGCGCTGATGCATATCTTCTCATCTATGTGTCGTTGCTGTTTTCTACTTTCTTATTCTCATTCTGACTTTACTGTTTCAGCGATCTGTAACACAGATCAGTCTAAGGTAATGTGTCTTTATTTCTTCTACATCATTCTATAATACTCGTATATATGTACGTACTAATACGAGTGTGGAGTATATGTGATCAGAAAGAATATAGTGAACGTGAATGAACGACTGATGTATACACGATCAGAATAAACGTGAATGAACGACTGACGTATACACGATCAGAATAAACATGAATGAACGATTTATGTATACACGATCAGAACAAACGTGAATGAACGATTGATGTATACACGATCAGAATAAACGTGAATGAGCGATTTATGTATACACGATCAGAATAAACGTGAATGAACGATTTATGTATACACGATCAGAATAAACGTGAATGAACGATTGATATATACACGATCAGAATAAACGTGAATTAACGATCAGAAAGAATACAATGAACGTGAATGAACGATTGATGTATACACGATCAGAAAGTGGAGTCTATGTGATCAGAAATAACGATGAATGTATACACACTCCATTGGTCTTGTTGTTCGCATGTTTAGCCAGTGGTATTTACTATGAATGTAACTTTCATGTTTATTTGTTTTGTATCTTCAGAGCAACATATCATTATACATGTTGTACCTAATGGTTGGATACCAATTCGCACCCCTCATAACATCTCCATTTGATTTCCCAATCTGTCCCGCACCAGTCACACACCCACTCATAACACACATAACATAACTATTAACATGATTACTGTGTCTGTGAGTCGAAAAATGGGGCTTGTGCGTTTTGCAGCAAGTGTATATCCTGATCTGGTGGCCGTTTCACTAAACTTTGTACGACTAAAATGTTTAAATTTAGGACTGTCTGGAATTTTCAGTTGATGAATTGATTTACATTTATTGAGCATAGGCTGCATATGCAAATCCAATACTTATTTAAAGTATGTGAATACAAATTATCATAATTTTGCACTTACGAACATTTTAGTCGTACGAAGTTTAGTGAAACAGCCCCCTGATCAAGATATGCACTATTCGCCATTCCATCAATGAAACACCCGTAATGCTTCTAACGAGCAATATAGATCGTATCAGGCTACTGGAGTGAGCAATTTGATCAGGATCTACACTGGTCACAAATCCAGTGTGCTCCATTTGTCATTTATCATACCTACCCAATGGACCCCGTACTATGACATCCACTCCTTTCTAAGCCCCCCCCCCCCCCCCCCCCCCCCCCCCCCCCCACCCCCCCCCTCGCCTGTGTCTGTGTCCCGGGCCATTTCACACATTCTCATACCCTTCCCTTCGGTTACACAAAATTCCCAGATTCGTCCCGGTACATCTGACTAATGTTATTCACTGAGCGTGCGTCAGTCCCAAACTCTCTAATAACCAGTTCCTTCTGTCGCCCATTGGGACCCACGCCATTCCATCGATTACTCCAACTATGTCTAATTAATGTTACACTATTTAACTATCCGCTACCCCGCTACCCACTCCCCCCCACCCACCCCCCCACAAACCACACACATACCTCTATAATACAAAACCACCTGTATATACTTGTCAACGTTCCGAAAATATGTTGACAATCTCAATTCGCACACAAGCAGTTTGGTTGATATCAAGCACAATATTCAAGTATTTCGAAATAGAAATAAATTCAGATATTGGCAAGATTAGCGCAGACGGTGGCATAACGACTTCATTCCGTCAACAATTGAGCCATGTACCGTCCCAACCCCCAATTACAATATCTCTGCAATATGTTACCTGTTGCCACATTTCCCTTCCTCATGTATTTCAAGTTACCGTACAAAATCCTCCTTTATTGTACCAATTTGACAATACACATTTCTGTTTTTTGTTCATTGATAGTTTTCGTCCCTCTAAGTAAGTGGTATATCAAATTATTCATGTGCTGCCACTTCTTGATTTGCATTTTAGCAACAACTGAACTGTCCAATGACCTCTGAGATAATTTGCATATGTGCCTGTGTCCCATAAAGCCTTTCATTTTGTGTCACCCAATAATACTTGGTCTATTCCCCAAATACTTTATGCTTGTATTATACGTTTTTATGACAACGTGTCTTGTCTCATTTTCTTGCATCACTTCATAATACACACCCACCTGCGTATACTTGTCAACGTTCTGAACATATATTGACAATCTGAACTCGCACTCAAGCAGTTTGGTTGTCTGAGCTTGAGCTGTAGCACATCTCAGGCTCAGTCAATCAGGCTGCTTGACATCACGTACAATATGCAAGATTATCGCAGACGGTGGTATGACAAATTCCCTCCGTCAACAATTGAGCTATGTACCGCCACCCCCCCCCCCCCCCATTACTGATCTCTGAAGTGTATTACCTGTTGCCACATTTCCCTTCCTCACCCTCGAGATGCCAGACCAGTCTGTTACCTTTTAACACAAGCGCCCTTACTCCTCCATTCGGTTACCGTTTCATCGCATTCATATTTGCGTTATATTACAGTGGAGTAACGCCATAGTACATGTATTTCAATTTAACGCATCACACCCTCCTTTATTGTACCAATTTCATATTACCCATTTCCTCGACTTCTTCCGTCTCTATATGACCTTAGCTGTTGGTGGGACGGTAAACCCTTTCACTTTGACTTTTTCCTTGACTTTTTTTGTTCATTGATAGCTTTCGTCCCTCTAAGTAAGTGGTATATCACATGATTCCTGTGCTGCCTCTTCCTGATTTGCATTGTAGCAACAACTGAACTGTCCAATGACCTCTGAGATAATTTGCATATGCGACTGTGTCCCATAAAGTCTTTCATTTTGTGTCACCCAATACGACTTGGTCTATTCCCCAAATACTGTATACTCGTATTATACGTTTTTATGACAACGTGTCTTGTCTCACTTTCTTGCATCATACATGCATCCGTTACGCACACGTTAATGCCTAATTCTATAATTAGTTATGCTTATGTCCATTAGGCATTGTCCTACTTCAGAACATATCGCATACATTTCGTTGTTCGTAAGTTTTATTCACAACCTTTCCAATGAATGATATTCATTCTCCGTCATTCCTTATACAGACCTCGAGACACCGGGGCATCAAGAGACGGCACGGTCGGCCCGACTCGGGTTCCGCAGACAGGAAGCTGCGACAACGTAACAACCGCCGGAGTCGCCGACGGAGAACCGTCAGACGTTGGGAGAGATGGATCCAGAACGGCGGCCATCGCAATAAGGTGGGTTCGTCGTCCGTGATTCTTATATATATCCTTAGTATCTCCTAATTAGGAGCTAGAGATATTAACTCGTAATTAGGAGATAATAAGTCCTATTTAGTATCTCCTAATTAGGAGTTAAAAACTATTTTAGCATTGGCACAAGGAATCTTCCATATATATTTGTTATGTGACTGTTGTTAAAAAGTATAACTCATGCGTTCTTCCAAATCAGAGGATTTTGGATATAACCAGAATTGTAGTCATTTGGTATCTTGTTATACTTGTATTCATGAAGCAATTTCTATCATTGTTCCTTAGCGACAGCACGTTTCTTCGGTCCTACGCCGCATATATAAGCGGAAATTAAGAACCTCAAATCTTAGAATGTCGGAAACTAATGTTGTCTTTGTTTATGTTTGTCTTCTTACTCCATAAATAGAGAATAGTAGGTCAGTGCCGTGAATGGGAAAAAATATCCGGCAACGCTCATGAATTTCTTTATTTCTCATCAGAAGTATATGTTGTGACCACTCATTTGAACCGTCTCGCCGAGACGGTTCAAATGAGTGGTCACAACATATACTTTGGTTCAGAAATAAGGAAAATAGATAGAGAATAGTAGGTCAGTGCCGTGAATGGGAAAAAATATCTGGCAAGGCTCAGGAAACGGGATGGGCGAGGCTCTGCCGAGCACATCCCGTTTCCGTGCCGCGCCAGATATTTTTCCCATTCACGGCACTAACCTACTATTCTATTTATCCCGTCAACACCTACAAATGGCTGTAAAATGCAAAAATAGTATTGACTGGATATCAAAAATGTTTCACGGCATCGTGTTTCACGGCACATACGCACTGCGTTGACGGGATAAAAACATATATTGGCAGAACTTTAGAATCGTTTCCATTGTAAATGATTCTAAAGTACATATATGCACTGTCAAACCAAGTATTTATGGCAATAATTGGAAAATAGAACATAAACAGCAGACACAAAATGTAAGTTAGCAATATAAGGGTTAATTTATAGTAGCTTGCTAGGGACATTTCGTCTCTATTTCCATCTCTACATGACGTATACACGAATGAACTAATGTGCAGCTCGACGCGGCGGAGACATGTGCCTAACACGCCACCATACATTTCATCATGAAACATAGTTTCGTTATTCTCCCTAAAGAGTCCCAAACACAATTTCGTTATTCTCCATACAGAGTCCCAAACAAAGTTTCGTTATCTCCCTTACAGACCACCAAACACAGTTTCGTTATTCCCCGCTTCAGAGCCCCAAATACAGTTTCGTTATTTCCCCTACAGAGCCCCAGTGCCGGGACCAGCGAGTGCTCACCTCTCCGCAAGAGGCGCAAGACGAGGCGGGCCAAGAACACCCGAAGTCGCGCCCGGAAGGCAGAAGGGCGGGCACGGTTCCTGGAGAGCAAGCGGGAAGAGAACATACAGGTAGGTATTGTGTCCGGCGACTGTACATTCGTGAGACTACACCCACCCACCTAATTACCAGTATTAATATGTGCGTTTGCTGAACCTGGGGCCACTACATTTAGAAACAAAATCAAACTTGGAAGATTTTGATGCATTACGGATATCATAATTGTGTCTGTGACTGTATAAATGGGTCTCATAACATTTCTGGCCAGTCTAGCTCCTGATCTTCTTGCATATTCCTGCAGCGTTCTAAAGATCTATATTGTTATTAGAAACAGGAACTAACAAAATAACGAACGTCGTAGACCCTGATCAGACAATGCACATGCGCAGTCTGATATTGGTCTATACCGGTCGCCAAATCCATAATCTCCATTTGCCCATTGACAGTGATATTGACCACAGATACTATAAGCCCATTGACAGCCATACTATATATTCCCAGATCTGCCGGCGCCTGGCCATCAAGAGGCGGCGGGAGAGGTCCGTCTCTACACCCCCACCACCCAAGCGGTCCCGGACCTCCGACCACCTGACCTACGTGATGGGGCGCGCCCGCAGGTCCATCAAGAGGGCCGCTGTCATTGTCAAGAAATGGGACAAATTCAGGGTATGTATAATTCTTACGGCTGTCTAATTGAAGGGACGAGTGAAAGAAATGGGCTAACTTCACAACGGAGTTTGTCGCCGTCTTCCACCGACCCCTTCAATTAGTCCGGTAAATGGTAACTCTACTATTCCTGGGTTAGGCACAAAACCATTTCCCCCCGATCTGTTTCCCCCGATCTGTTGTAGGCGGGCTTAGATCCCATTATGCATGTATCACCATTTCCTCTGATCTGTTGTAGGTGGGCTTAGGTCCCATTATACATGTATCACCATTTCCTCCGGTCTGTTGTAGGCGGGCTTAGATCCCATTATACATGTATCACCATTTCCTCCGATCTGTTGTAGGCCGGCTGGCATTGTACATGTCACACCATTTCCTCCGATCTGTTGCAGGCCGAGCGAGAGCGGGCAATAGAGCGGGTGGCGGACAATATAGCGGGCGGCCTGGCATTGTACATGTATCACAATTTCCTCCGATCTGTTGCAGGCGGAGCGAGAGCGGGCAATAGAGCGGGCGGCCCACCTTTATACATGTATCACCATTCGCCCTGATCTGTTGCAGGCGGAGCGAGAACGGGCAATGGAGCGGGCGGCCCGCCTGGAGGACGAGGCCCTGATGCGACGAGTGATGGCCGCCAACCCGTCGAGGTCGGTCCGGGACCCGCGTATCTCGGCCCTGGCGGCCAGGCTGGGCGGGTGCACACACGACGACTACCTGTACGTGAAGGCCCATGTGGAGCAGGCCCCGTGGGCCGTATATGTCGACCCCTTTACCAGGTCGGCCCTGCACAGGCTGTGTGCAATGGAGGGCGGCGACAACTAACTATCTCAGTATTTGGGAGACACTTGTAAATACGTTTGATCCGAGAAACTGAAAAAAATGCATTTCTAGCAATATATACGAGATCAATTATGTATGTGACCCGCTACGATAAAAATTGGGGATTATTTTCTATACAAAGACCAGTGTAGCCCCAGATCAGCCTGTACATACAGACTGACTGTGACCAGTAGCTGAACTTTTTTGCTGTTGAGTGCAATAAGCAGTATTGAGGCTTCTAGCGCACTATTTACGGCTGTCTTCAACTACAAGGGCGTGTTAGCTGTTCAGGCGCTACACTGGTCACACAGTCAATAATCTCATTTTAATCGTACATTGCGGTCTCTGGTGGAAAAAATGTTTCTTACGCCCAGTATAGGCCAGATACAATTACATATACAGAATTTTCAAATTTAAAAAAAAAATGCTAACCTATTTTGTTTATTTCTTCTTGAAAGTATATTTTGTTACCACTCATTTGAACCGTTTCAACGAGACGGTGCAAATGAGTAGTAACAACATATATGTATTTTAATGTCGAAATAAACAAAATACATGTACTATTATAGGTCAGATATAATTACAGAAGTACATTTTTGATAGTTGTTTTTGGCCATTTTCTTCTTCTTGAAAATACATGTTGTTATCAACGAGATGGTTTCAAATGAGTGATAACAACATATATATTTATGGAGAAATAAAGAAAATAAACAGATAGTTTTCAATAAAAATGTACGTTTACTAGAAAGGTTCACTTTTATTTCCTCAAATTTGTTCTGGAACACAAGCACTTTGATTGGCCCCAACCTAGCTAATCAAACTGCTGGTATTTGATCTGGAGGTTCGAGTAGTTACGGACACATAACTCTTCACGTACTACAATATCTTCTTACTGATGCCACGGGAATGCTTGAAGAACTATGTGCCCGCAACTACTCGAATCTCCTGATCCAATACCAGCAGTTTAATTAGCTAGGTTGAGGTCAATCAAAATGCTTGTGTTCCAGAACAAATATGAAGAAAATGCCTACTCAGCAACGCAATCAGTAGCCTATTTCATCAACATTGCAAAGTATACTTTAGTAGCAAAGTATACTTTGAGGGAGAAATTTTCAATTTTTTTAAAAATTTTTTTAAAAAATTAATTAATTTTATTATACTTAATTTATTACATTATCACAGCCATTTAATGGCTGTGATAATGTAATAAATTCAGTATAATAATTCTGCATACTTTTAATCATGAAATATATGCATTTGTTAGTTCTATATGAAATAATGCATTTCAGGAAAAATAAATGATTATTCCCTCAAAGTATACTTTGCTAGTAAAGTATACTTTGCAATGTTGATGAAATAGGCTACTGATCAGTGTCTACATTTGTTGAACAATGCGTGAGGTCTTGTTTAACACTGGTCAACTGCACTGTCGTATTTCTTCGGAATTAAATTCTTAAAAAAATACATCAGCTGTTGTTAACCATTTTTAGAACTACCTGTACATATTTTGAAAGGTGTCATGTTATGTTAAATTGAAGGGGACAGTGGAGTAAGAGGGCTAGTGGAGCGCAGTGGCCTGGTGGTTAGAGCGTCAGACTGCTGATCTAAAGGTCGTGGGTTCGAGCCTCACCGGAGGTGCTGCGTTGTGTCCTTGAGCAAGACACTTTATCCACACTGCTCCAGTTCACCCAGCTGTGAATGGGTACCGATAATTCGTAGTTGCTCTGTAAATACGAATTACCGGCTTCTCTCAAAAAATCTCTACCTCCGTTCTTTCTCCCATTCTTGGGAGACGGCATGCAAGGTCCTCGAGCCAGTGCCGCCGTTAAATATAAGCCAAAAAAAAAAAAAAAAGAGTAAGGGGGCTAAGTCCATAAGGGACTTAGCCCCCTTATTCACTGACTCCCTCCAAGTATTCTACTATAAGTCAGTTGTAAATACAAGATTGTCAGTTTAGTTAAATACAACAAGAGCTTGAAATGTAGTTCAACGTGTTTGTGTTTTATTCTACCTGTGAAGATGATCAGAAACACCACTGAGGTTGGCAAACCGCCCAATTACCGCCCCTTGAAACAATTTGGATGTCTAATTCCTCTATATGCCCCCCCCCCCACCCCCCCCCCCCTCCCCCCCACTTCCCGGTAAAGCCACCCACGCCAGTTCCAGAGGTGTGGAAGACGTTGATACTTGCATCATTCAGTGGAACCTCTCTCAACCGGACCATTGGAGATCACCAGGGTGTCCGATTTAGAGAGGGTTCACTGTCATACAATTATAATATACATTCCCAGACACAGGTGACTGAAAACAATCGCATGCCAGTATCAGCTCTGGTATAAGTGTAAGATCAGCTAACCTAATAATCTATATTATATTTATATTAGTAACTACATCTTCATGTGATCTGTTATCTGGCACCTGTGCTCCAAGACTCCATGGCATCATTATGCAAGATAAATGTCGCTTATTGACATTTGCAATCAGTGTAGATCCAGACCAGCCTGCGCATCACCTAATCGGTAAAATGGGAGCTGTTCAAAACGGCCCCGGGTCAAAACGACCCCAGGCAAAAACTCGCTTATTGCTTTTGCAACCAGTGTAGATCCAGATCAGCCTGATAAGTCTGATCAGGCTCTACACTGCTCGTTAGTAAATCTATGAAATGCCAACTATGCTTCTAACAAACAGCTAGGACCATTATCGGACTGCCAGATTGTGCTATAAGATCAGGAGCTACATTGACCACACATCCCCATTTATCCAGTCATATTAGTGGCTGTGACTGTATAAATGTACCTGATATACATATAATGTTTCGCTGACTGAATAACGATCAGTGCAGATCATGCTCACACTGTGCGGGTGCACAGGCTGATCTGGATCTACACTGGCCACAAAACCCATAATACCCATTTCTCCAGTTGCATTGGTGCCTGTGATTGCATAAATGGGCCTGGTACAGATATATATTGTTGTCTCGGTATTTCGGCACATACTCATGTCGTTTTTGCGAAGAATCGATTTCCGTGTCAGTATTGACAGTAAACACTGAAATCGATTCTTCGCAAAATGACAGAAGTTTGGGCCAAGTACTAAGACCACCAAATGTAGCTTAACAAAATCCGTTAAATAATAAGGACAATATAACAGAATACGCCCTTTGAATCGGAGGCGTTTCTGGAAGTTTCAGTAATTGTTGTTGTTGTAACCACGAGATCATGCACCTTGATCAATGCGAAACGTTTATATACTGCAACAGCAAGACATATGGCTGTGTCTGGAGAAATGGGGCTCTTGTTATTTGTGACTAGTGTAGTTCCTGATCAAATAGTACCCCCATGTAGCCTGATAACGATATGTATGGATTGTTATAAGCATGTCGGGTGTTCATTGACGGAATGGCGAACAGTGCAGATCCTGATCAGACTGTGTGGATGCGTAGGCTGATCTGCATCTACACTGGTCAGAAAGCCCATAAGTCCCATTTCCAGTCACAGCCACTAATTCCCCACATATACGGAAAACAACGTGTGTAGAAAGATGCCCGTGGACTAACCTGTGGGACTCAATCGTTCCCGCCATTTCGGACGTAATCGTCTATGACGTCAGACGTAACGTATCCATGGGGCAACGTTGACATCCGGCCAAACACGTATAAATACGGCGGCTCCCCAGCGACGTCGTCACTAGCTTTCAAGACGTCAATGCGAACACTTCACTTTCGAAGAAGAAAAAAAACCCGCCCGAAACATCCTTGATTCTACTGATTCTTCAAACAACCTCGACTCGACAGATTCTACAAACCTGCTGGATTCTACAGATTTTACAAAACAACTTCGATTCTACTAATTCAACCTGATTTGTGACATAATGGAGACACAAAGGAGAAGCAGTTCACTATTATGTACGATTTTATTCTCTTTGACCTGTGTAGTTGTGAACGTTAAGTGTGTGTGCCACGTCTCGTCTCATTTGTCCAGCAAGTCCGCTCGTCTTCGTTGGCTGGACCTGTCCTCTGTCTGGTACAAATAGATATGCTTTACTTCTTGAACTTGAAGGGGACAAAATATGGCTGAAACATCAGTAAAGTTCGGTGCAGAATGGCGGTTGGAACTCTCTCCTTGTGTGTTCTCCAGGGGGCTGTTTCACTAAACTTCGTACCACTAAAATGTTCGTAAGTGCATATTTAGGATCGTCTGGACATTTCAATTGATGGATTTCTATTTATTAAGCATAAGCTGCATATGCTCAATAAATGATGTTAATCCAATAATAGTTTACAAGAAAACATTGTTAATGTGAAATTTACAGACTATCATAATTTTGCACTTACAAACATTTTTGTCGTACGAAGTTTAGTGAAACGGTCCCAGATGTTCTTGTTTCCCTCAATCATCTCGCTCCTTGATTGTCGTTGATCATTTTGCAACTCATACGTACATATGTATGCACTATAATTACTGCGTCCCATGCATATGTTTGTTGCTTTTAGTCCTATTACATTTGAACTACTGAACTTAAATATCTATCGTTTAGTTCGACATAATGGGGCTTATTGAGTTTGCAACCCGTGTAGCCCCAGATCAGACTACATGGATTCGCTATTGTATTGGTAAAATAATGTGCATGCCTGTAAATGTAAATCCATCAATTGAAATTTCCAGACGATCCTAAATTTGCACTTATGAACATTTTAGTCTTACGAAGTTTAGGGAAACGGCACCATGCATGACCACAATCAGATATAGCGGACAAATTATGGTTTGAAATTTAATTTTCGCCAAAGAAACAACACTAAAAAGAAGATAGTATTCATAGTAAAGAATAGTCAAAGTCAGTAAATGTTATGGCCATTTCGTACATGTATGGTGGTAAGCCTACTGAAATATGGAGGTGATATTGTGACATTGTGGGTGTGGTCTTTGTATGCATATAGACAGGCATGTGAGTGCGTGTATGCTTCACATACGATGTATTGTATGACTTGTAAGTATGCACAAAATATTTTTTCACTATATATCTCCCCTTCAAAATTGAAAACAAATACTTACGGACAACATTATTTCACAAAGTGTGTGAATACCACCGTTATCTTTCACAAGTTTAGTGCGTAATGGCAATTGAAGTATTTACTTCCATTTATGCAAACATTATATCAAATTAGCGTTTCTGGTTTTCTCAGTATCTAAAATACACACGTGTCTTTAAAAAAAGAAAGGAGCTCCGGCACTTCCCAATACCTTTGAAACAAGAGGCGTTGGTGCAGTTCTGCTAAACTGTTTTGTTGTTGTTCTATTATCATTCTGTCTTTACTATTTCAACGATCTGTAACACAGATCACTCTAAGGTAACGTGTCTTTATTTCTTCTACATACTACTGTCTCGCTATGTACACGTGTAAAGTGTGCCTTGTGAACTGACGGACGGATGTGGAAAATATGTGATCATAAGCATACATTGTGCGTGAATGAACACTTGATGTATACACCATCAGAACGTGGAGTCTATGTGACCAGTAAGAATACCGTGTGCGTGAATGAACGATTAGCGGATACACGATCAGCATGCTCAGTATGTATGTGACCAGTAAGATTACAATGTAGTGTACGTGATTGAGCGGTTGATAGATTCACGCTCACTTGGTTTAATCTTTTCATTATTAGCCGATCTATTTATAGATCGGCTAATATATTGGTCATCCATCGAATTCTGAAAATGTTTGTAGCAACCCTTTTCTCCGCTATTCGGTAATCTACGAACGCGAATTTTGCTGTATCACTTCCAAATTGCATCAACCGATAAAGTTTGCATTTTCGGCAATTATCTCCGTTTAAAACTTTAAATATAGCCAAATAACACAATTTTGAATACGTAATGAGCTGAACGCCGGAAGAGATTCAACCCGGAAGTTGTTGTTATTGAAGTCCATAGTTGGCTCTAATGGCCATATACGCCAACATACGCCGATTATTGGGCTAATTTAAAGCTTTTATTTATTAAACAGAACAAGTTTCAGCCACGTATACTCGCGTAAAATGTGTTTATTCGGCTAATTTAGAATCGACCTCTGCTCAAAATCTCCTCCGACTAGCAACCCCAGCATCTCGGGTTTATTCCATTGGATCGCGTATGCGCGTCATTTGACGCTAGTTAATATTCACATCACGTATCATGCAGGGATGGCAGGGATGCATCCAGCACGCGCGATTGCGGCAATCCCCCTTAATTATTGTCAATGCCGCAAATTATTGATTGTCTTGCGCCCGACATCGCGCAAAAAATCACGGATGTGCCCCTTTTTAAATGACCAGTGCGCACATTAAAAAAACGGAATTGACTATTTAAACGCGCTGCGTATTTAAATCATTGGAAGGCGTGCAGTTCAATCGAGTTTGTGCGGCCGTTGAACGTAAGCTTCGAGTCGATTTAAACCATTTAAATCGATAAACAAGGGATAAACAAGTGACAACGTTAACCTGTTATGCTCCATTAAGAAGTAATAAGCTTATGGCAAATCATATTACTTTGGGGCCGAGCTACTAAAGTGACTGGTGTGGCATGGAAATATTGAGTTCTGATTTTGGGAATTTTCCTCATCGTGGACCCGTTTAATGCGGGATAGTACAACCCGTTGGCCCGGCCATAAATGACGTTAGCTGTTGATAGGCCGTTAAACACCAATACTCACTCGCTCATTCAACACCCCCCCCCCCCCCCCCCCCCCCCCCCCCCCGAGACTCAGTAACTACTAAAATGCGGACATATATTGAACCCTGATTTGATCGGCTAATAACATCATGCTCTGCATGACTTTTCATATTTGTGTTTTATCGTAAGAGCAAAACCTTTATTTTTCGTATTTGTTTGTTTTATTTTAGCAATACTGAGTGACACATTTTTCATCAAACCGCTCCCTCAAATAACCCTTCCCTGCTGTTGCCCAATCTGCCCTGCACCATTCCCACACCAATCCCCAATCCATTGAGCCCTGTGCCAGCTCCTACCCCTCTCATAACCCTCCGTTCTGTTAACCATGCAGACATGCACCAATCAAACACTGTTCTCTTAACGTTGTCTGGTGTTGTCTATTGGATTTGTATTCGCCTTTGCTACCCACTGGGTCCCGCTCCATTATACCGAGTATGTGTATTACCCGTTCAGTCATGCACCATTCCAATTTCCAATTACCTGATATTAATTCTCTAGTTATTGTTGACGCTCTTTCCGTATTGTCGCACTCCCCGATTGCTAATACTCTCATTCATTTCACACACCCTTTCACCATGTTACCCATTGCGACTTGGTTCATTTCCACGATTCAATATATTTCTCCATTTTTATGTTGCTGTTAAATTGCACAGTGTCCTGCATCTCCTATAGTTGCGGGCAGTAACTCTGAAAAAACTCCCATACCGTACGGACGGCATGAGAGTTTTACAGAGTTGCTGCCCGCAACTACATCTCATATGAGACGCGCCATGTGATTTTGTACATTCGGACATCTGAGTAATTTCATGAATATACGTTTGTAAAATTTAAAATACTTTCCGTAATTATATTCCGCATGTACTCATTTTTTCAACTTTTGACTTTATTTATGAAAAATATTAAAAATATTGAAAAATGTATTTAATGAAATTACGCAGATGTCTGATGGTACAAAATCACATGGCGTGTCACATATTACTCCATTATGTTGGCTACATTATAATACCCTACTCTCCCGCCATCGAGTTCTGTTATATTCCATACATTCCTTCCAAAAGCTACATCTGCATTTATCTTCCAGTCACTCATGTCCATCTTTTCTCTATCCTGTCAATGTCTTACCTCTTGCGTCGTGTAACACGTGCCTGGTCCCCATTGTGCAACCACAATATTGACCAGTGCCACTTCTAACACACATCCTACAGTCATACATTCTATTCACGGCTTTTTCAATGAATATTCTCCATCATTCTATCTGTAGACCTCGAACCAGCGGGGCATCAAGAGACGGCGCGGTCAGCCCGACTCAGGTTCTGCGGACAGGAAGCTACGACAACGTAACAACCGCCGGAGTCGCCGACGGAGAACCATCAGACGTTGGGAGAGATGGATACATAACGGCGGCCATCGCAATAAGGTGGGTTCGACTGTCTGTCTGTCTATAGTTTTATAATCATATACTCAAATATGAAGGAATGATCGTGCACTATTGCCAGACAATTTGTGATATCACCAGAAACATGCAAAATAATGTTGTATCTTGGTATACATGTATGAAACAATGGCTGTGATTGTCCGTTAGGGATAGCACGTTTCTTTGTTTCTACGCAGCATAGAAACGGAAATTAAGAACGTATATTGTCGCCTGCTGTTGTTTCATATTACGTTTTCTTTCTCAATTTAAAACATGACTTGGCAGAACTTAAGAATCATAATACTAAAGTGTTGTCAAACAATCTTCTGTTGAATGAACAATAATGACCATACGCTGAACACGACAAAATATATTCCAGCATTCTAAGGGTTAATGTGTAGTAGATCGCTGCGGTGGGGGGGGGGGGGGGGGGGGGGGGGGGTGTGAGGAGGTCTCGTCTCCTCGTGTAGATGACACTTAAGAACCGTAATTTCTGGAATGTTCAATTCTTAAAGTGCGTCTCTATGCGGCAGAGAAACATAGCTACAATATTTCCCTAACGCGCCACCATACATTTCATCAAGAAACACACATTGGTTATTCGCCCTACAGAGCCCCAAACACACATTCGTTATTCCCCATACGCAGCCCCATGCCCCAAAGACAGTTTCCGTATTCTACCTACAGAGCCACAAACACAGTTTCGTTAATCGCCCTACACAGCCACAAACACAGTTTCGTTAATCGCCCTACACAGCCACAAACACAGTTTCGTTATTCCCACTACAGTGCCTCAAACACAGTTCCGTTATTCCCCCTACAGAGCCACAAACACAGTTTCGTTATTCGCCCTACAGAGCACCAAACACAGTTCCGTTATTCCCACTACAGAGCACCAAACACAGTTCCGTTATTCCCATTACAGTGCCCCAAACACAGTTTCGTTATTCCCCCTACAGAGCACCAAACACAGTTCCGTTATTCCCACTACAGAGCACCAAACACAGTTTCGTTATTCCCCCTACAGAGCACCAAACACAGTTTCGTTATTCCCCCTACAGAGCACCAAACACAGTTCCGTTATTCCCACTACAGAGCACCAAACACAGTTTCGTTATTCCCCCTACAGAGCACCAAACACAGTTTCGTTATTCCCCCTACAGAGCACCAAACACAGTTCCGTTATTCCCACTACAGAGCACCAAACACAGTTTCGTTATTCGCCCTACAGAGCACCAAACACAGTTCCGTTATTCCCACTACAGAGCACCAAACACAGTTCCGTTATTCCCACTACATAGCACCAAACACAGTTTCGTTATTCCCCCTACAGTGCCCCAAACACAGTTTCGTTATTCCCCCTACAGAGCCACAAACACAGTTTCGTTATTCGCCCTACAGAGCACCAAACACAGTTCCGTTATTCCCACTACAGAGCACCAAACACAGTTCCGTTATTCCCACTACAGAGCCACAAACACAGTTCCGTTATTCCCACTACAGAGCACCAAACACAGTTTCGTTATTCGCCCTACAGAGCACCAAACACAGTTCCGTTATTCCCACTACAGAGCACCAAACACAGTTCCGTTTATTCCCCCTACAGAGCACCAAACACAGTTTCGTTATTCCCCCTACAGTGCCCCAAACACAGTTTCGTTATTCCCCCTACAGAGCCACAAACACAGTTCCGTTATTCCCACTACAGAGCACCAAACACAGTTTCGTTATTCGCCCTACAGAGCACCAAACACAGTTCCGTTATTCCCACTACAGAGCCCAAACACAGTTCCGTATTCTTCCCCATACAGAGCACCACCACAGTTTTCGTTATTCCCCCTACAGTGCCCCAAACACAGTTTCGTTATTCCCCCTACAGAGCCACAAACACAGTTTCGTTATTCGCCCTACAGAGCACCAAACACAGTTTCGTTATTCCCACTACAGAGCACCAAACACAGTTCCGATTATTCCCACTAGAGTTCCACAAACACAGTTTTCGTTATTCGCCCTACAGAGCACCAAACACAGTTTCGTTATTCCCCCTACAGAGCACCAAACACAGTTTCGTTATTCCCCCTACAGTGCCCCAAACACAGTTTCGTTATTCCCCCTACAGAGCCACAAACACAGTTCGTTTATTCGCCCCTACAGAGCACAAAACACAGTTTCGTTATTCCCACTACAGAGCACCAAACACAGTTCCGTTATTCCCACTACAGAGCCACAAACACAGTTTCGTTATTCGCCCTACAGAGCACCAAACACAGTTTCGTTATTCCCACTACAGAGCACCAAACACAGTTCCGTTATTCCCACTACAGAGCCACAAACACAGTTTCGTTATTCCCACTACAGAGCACCAAACACAGTTCCGTTATTCCAACTACAGAGCCACAAACACAGCTTCGTTATTCCCACTACAGAGCACCAAACACAGTTCCGTTATTCCCACTACAGAGCACCAAACACAGTTTCGTTATTCCCCCTACAGAGCACCAAACACAGTTTCGTTATTCCCCCTACAGAGCATCAAGCACAGTTCCGTTATTCCCACTACAGAGCACCAAACACAGTTTCGTTATTCGCCCTACAGAGCACCAAACACAGTTCCGTTATTCCCACTACAGAGCACCAAACACAGTTCCGTTATTCCCACTACAGAGCACCAAACACAGTTCCGTTATTCCCACTACAGAGCACCAAACACAGTTTCGTTATTCCCCCTACAGTGCCCCAAACACAGTTTCGTTATTCCCCCTACAGAGCCACAAACACAGTTTCGTTATTCGCCCTACAGAGCACCAAACACAGTTTCGTTATTCCCACTACAGAGGACCAAACACAGTTCCGTTATTCCCACTACAGAGCCACAAACACAGTTTCGTTATTCGCCCTACAGAGCACCAAGCACAGTTTCGGTATTCCCCCTACAGAGCACCAAAACACAGTTTCGTTATTTCCACTACAGAGCACCAAACACAGTTTCGGTATTCCCCCTACAGAGCACCAAACACAGTTTCGTTATTCCCCCTCACAGAGCCACCACACACTGTTCCGTTTCATTTTTCCCACTACAGAGCACCAAACACAGTTTCGTTATTCCCCCTACAGAGCACCAAACACAGTTTCGTTATTCCCCCTACAGAGCACCAAACACAGTTCCGTTATTCCCACTACAGAGCACCAAACACAGTTTCGTTATTCCCCCTACAGAGCACCAAACACAGTTCCGTTACCCCCTCCCTGACGTTACACAGAGCCACAAACACAGTTCCGTTATCATTTCCTTCCCACTACATTAGCACCAAACACAGTTTCGTTATTCCCCCTACAGTGCCCCAAAACAAAATCAAGTTCGTTATTCCCCCCTACAGAGCCACCAAACACAGTTTCGTTATTCGCCCTACAGAGCACCAAACACAGTTCCGTTATTCCCACTACAGAGCACCAAACACAGTTCCGTTTATTCCAACTACAGAGCCACCAAACACAGTTTCCGTAGTTCCCACTACAGCACCAAACCACAAACACAGTTCGTTTATTCCCGCCCTACAGAGCACCAACACAGTTTCGTTTATTTCCCACCCTACAGAGCACCAACACAGTTCCGTTATTCCCCCTACAGAGCACCAAACACAGTTTCGTTATTCCCCCTACAGTGCCCCGTTAAACACAGTTTCGTTATCCCCGCCCCCTACAGAGCCACAAACACAGTTTTCCGTTATTCCCACTACAGACAGCCAAATTCACTACAGAGTTTTCGTTATTCGCCCTACAGGAGCACCAAACACAGTTCCGTTATTCCCACTAGCAGAGCACCAAACACAGTTTCGTTATTCCCCCCTACAGTGCCCCCAAAAACAGTTTCGTTATTCCCCTTACAGAGCACAAAACACAGTTTTGCGTTTGATTCGCCCCTACAGAGCACAAACACAGATTTCGTTATTTTCCCATACAGAGCACCAAACACAGTTCCCGTTATTCCACTACAGAGTTTCCCACAAAACGACATTCGTTATCGCCATTTTACAAAGCACCAAACACAGTTCCGCCTATTCCCACTTCAGAGCACCAAAACACAGTTCCGTTTTATTCCCCAATACAGAGCCAAACCAAACAATTTTCGTTATTCCCTCCCGACAGTGCCCAAACCCAATTAAAAACAAAGATTACCCACACCAGATTTTCTTTATTCCCCCTACAGAGCACCAAACACAGTTGTTCCGTTATTCGCCCTACAAGCACCTTAACACAGTTTCGTTATCCCCACGACCCAACACACTCAGTTTGCCGTTTATTGCCCTTTCTACTGAGCCACAAACACAGTTCGTTATTTTCGACCCTACAGAGCACCAAACACAGTTTCGTAGTCCCCCTAACAAGAGCCACTCAAACCACAGTTTTCCGTTATTTCCACTACAGAGCTTACAAAGTACAGTTTTTTCCGTTATTCCCCCTACAGAGCCACAAACACAGTTTCGTTATTCGCCCTAGAGATCACCAAACACAGTTCCGTTATTCCCACTACAGAGCACCAAACACAGTTCCGTTATTCCCACTACAGAGCACCAAACACAGTTCCGTTATTCCCACTACAGAACACCAAACACAGTTTCGTTATTCCCCCTACAGAGCACCAAACACAGTTCCGTTATTCCCACTACAGAGCACCAAACACAGTTCCGTTATTCCCACTACAGAACACCAAACACAGTTTCGTTATTCCCCCTACAGAGCACCAAACACAGTTCCGTTACCAAACACAGTTCCGTTATTCCCACTACAGAGCACCAAACACAGTTTCGTTATTCCCCCTACAGAGCACCAAACACAGTTCCGTTATTCCCCCTACAGAGCACCAAACACAGTTCCGTTATTCCCACTACAGAGCACCAAACACAGTTTCGTTATTCGCCCTACAGAGCACCAAACACAGTTCCGTTATTCCCCCTACAGAGCACCAAACACAGTTCCGTTATTCCCACTACAGAGCACCAAACACAGTTTCGGTATTCCCCCTACAGAGCCACAAACACAGTTTCGTTATTCGCCCTACAGAGCACCAAACACAGTTCCGTTATTCCCACTACAGAGCACCAAACACAGTTCCGTTATTCCCACTACAGAGCACCAAACACAGTTTCGTTATTCCCACTACAGTGCCCCAAACACAGTTTCGTTATTCGCCCTACAGAGCACCAAACACAGTTTCGTTATTCCCACTACAGAGCACCAAACACAGTTTCGTTATTCGCCCTACAGAGCACCAAACACAGTTCCGTTATTCCCACTACAGAGCACCAAACACAGTTCCGTTATTCCCACTACAGAGCACCAAACACAGTTCCGTTATTCCCACTACAGTGCCCCAAACACAGTTTCGTTATTCCCCCTACAGAGCCACAAACACAGTTTCGTTATTCGCCCTACAGAGCACCAAACACAGTTTCGTTATTCCCACTACAGATCCCCAAACACAGTTTCGGTATTTCCCATACAGAGCCCCAAACACGATTTAGTTAATGCCCCTATAGAGCCCCCAAACACAGTTTCGTTGTTCCCACTACATAGCCCCAAACACAGTTTCGTTATTCCCCATACAGAGCCCCAAACACAGTTTCGTTATTCCCACTACAGTGCCACAAACACAGTTTCGTTATTTCCCCTACAGAGCCCCAAACACAATTTCGTTATTGCCCCTACAGAGCCCCCAAACACAGTTTCGTTGTTCCCACTACATAGCCTAAAACACAGTTTCGTTATTCCCCATACAGAGCCCCAAACACAGTTTCGTTATTCCCACTACAGTGCCCCAAACACAGTTTCGTTATTTCCCCTACAGTGCCCCAAACACAGTTTCGTTATTTCCCCTACAGAGTCCCAAACACAGTTTCGTTATTCCCACTACAGAGTCACAAACACAGTTTCGTTATTCCCACTACAGATCCCCAAACACAGTTTCGGTATTTCCCATACAGAGCCCCAAACACAATTTCGTTAATGCCCCTACAGAGCCCCCAAACCCAGTTTCGTTGTTCCCACTACATAGCCCCAAACACAGTTTCGTTATTCCCCATACAGAGCCCCAAACACAGTTTCGTTATTCCCACTACAGTGCCCCAAACACAGTTTCGTTATTTCCCCTACAGAGCACCAAACACAGTTTCGTTATTCCCACTACATAGCCCCAAACACAGTTTCGTTATTCCCCATACAGAGCCCCAAACACAGTTTCGTTATTCCCACTACAGTGCCCCAAACACAGTTTCGTTAGTTCCCCTACAGAAGCCCCAAACCCCAAAACATGTTTCGTTATCTTCCCAATAACAGAGCCCCAACCACAGTTTCGTTATTCCCACTTACAGTACCCCCAAACACAGTGTTCGGTTATTTCCACAATACAGAGGTCCCAATTCCTTATTCCCAATACAGAGCCCCCCAAATAAAACACGCAGTTTAATTTATTCCTACTACAGAGCCCCACAGACACAACGTTGCGTTATTTCCCCATACAGAAGCCTCAAAACCAAAGTTTCGTTTATTTCCCCTACAGGAGGCCCCAGACCAGTCAACGTTCGTTAGTTATTCCCCGTATAGAGCCCCAAAACCAGTTTCGTTATTCCTCATACAGAGCCCCAGACACACGTTCGTTATTCCCCATACAGATCCCCAAACACATTTTCGTTATTCCCCAACAGAGCCCCAGTGCCGGGACCAGCGGGCGCCCACATCCACACAAGAGGCGCAAGACGAGGCGGGTCAAGAATGCCCGGAGTCGCGCCCGGAAGGCAGAAAGGCGGGCACGGTTCATGGAGAGCAAGCGGGAAGAGAACAGACAGGTGGGTATTGTGTCCGGCGACTGTTAATTCGTGAAAATACACACACCCACCCATTTACAAGTATCAATATGTGCGTTTGCTGGACATGGCGCCTCTACATGTACAAACAAATCAACATTGGAAGATTTTGATGAATGACGAATATCATAATTGTGGATGTGACTGTAGAAATGGGTCTCATGACATTTCTGGCCAGTCTAGCTCCTGCTAACACGTTCCTGCAGTGTGGTACGAACCTATGCAGTTATTATAAACATTAACTAACAAAATAACGAACATGGTTTGAGCACATGCGCAGTCTGGTCCGGGTCTGCACGGGTCGCAGAATTCATAATCTCCATTTCGCCTTTGACAGTCATCATGAACACAGATACTATAAGCCCAATGCCTCCATTGACAGTCATGTACACATATACTATCAACCAAATGTCCCCATTGACAGTCATATTGACCACATATACTATACGGCCAATGCCCCCGTTGACAGCCATACTATAGTCCTAGATGTGGCGGCGCATGACCATCAAAAAACGGCGGGAGAGGTCCGTCTCTACACCCCCACCACCCAAACGGTCCAGGACCTCAGACCACCTGATGTACGTGATGGGGCGCGCCCGCAGGTCCGTCAAGAGGGCCGCTGTCATTGTAAATGAAATGGGACAAAATCAGGGTATGTTTTGTTCTTACAATTTTCTAATTGAAGGGACCAGTGGAAGGAGGCGGCTCCTCGAGGGAGTTAGCCGCATTCTTCCACATACCATTATACATGTATCACCATTTCCCTCGATATGTTGTAGGTGGACGTTAGATCCCATAATACATGTATCAGCATTTCCCCAGATATGTAGGCGGGCGTTAGATCCCATTTTATACCGCAACCATTGATCCATGTAGCATAATAAAGGGGATTGAATAAATAGAGGATATTCCATCGTACATTGTGAATAGCGGGAAATAATACACGAGTGTGCGTCGGCTTCCGCGCAAGCAACGAGTGAGCGTAGCGAACTAGTTGCTTGCACGGACGCCGACGGACACGAGTGTATTATTTCCGCTATTCAAACATGTACGATGGAATATCCTATTTATTACACTTCCACGGCGGATACATATGCACATTTAGTCTATTTTTGAGATTATAATCAATGAATTGTGTTGTGCGCATGAATAGTTATACAATGACGTGTTTTCCCGCGTTTTGACGTTACGTTGTGTGACCTCAAATGTGACGTCATGTAAACTTTTTAAAATCCAAATTACTCAGATGTTTCTATGAACCAGAAATATGTTAGTGCGTGTTTGGAATGTATTCAATCACATTAACATTCCAGATTAGTCGAGACCCTTTGAATGAAACATTTTGCATGGTAGCTCCAAGAAAACAGGCGCTCAATTACGGATGTTCTCTTCACGGTGTATTATTTGTAAGGAGTTGATTACGGGTTTTCTCTCTCAGCGAAACCCTCGCAAATAATTTTCAAGAGTGTAATAAATGCTGTTTATATCTGAAGTAACCTAATATAATATACCTGAAGTAGCCTAATATACATGAAGTGCCGTTTTTGCCTTTATTTTTTCATCTTTGACCCCTAATCGCGGCCTCTGATTGGTCAGTCTCAACAGCAAATTCAAGATGGCGGAGAATTTTAAAATCGAAATCGCTGTCGATTCAGCTGAAATTTGTCCATTTTTACAGTATATGCGACGTAACCAACGACACGGAGATTATGAGTGTACTGCTTATTATGACAACAGTGGAGTTTAAGGTGGCAGTGACCAGTTAGCCGCCAGTTTCGTATAGTGGCACCGGTGAAATTTATAAATATTACACTTTCTGCTGATTAAAATTCATTTTAATTGTTTAATGAATTTTTTTGTAGTTGATTTTGTATTTTATTCAGATTTTACATCGTATTAATTGATGAATTCTCATTCCAGGGCCATCTGACCTGTTCCCATTGATCAGAAATGGGCAAATACGAATTGAGGGTATGTTGTGACAAAAAATGATCAAAACAACAGATTTTTCTGGGAGTTTCAAACAAGAATTTATTTCAGAGAAATCTCATGGATGGGAACTGGTTTGCACCATGATAGTGCATTTGCCTCTGGATGATGATTGAGAACACATACAACATTCAATCCGTAGTTCCGCAAGTAGCGTGGCACGGCATGGTTTTAAAGTGAATATTTTACCTCAGAATTGGACAATTTTAAAGAGGCTGCACCAAGATATTTCACATTCCTGCTTAGGTAAGGAGCACTAATAGAGCAGCATATTTGTGTTTATGTAAAAGCTTCTTGTGTGTCTAGGTCACAAATGTGGAACTCATATTGCTGTCTGCCTACTTATTTGGAATATTGAATTAAATACATACTGTCCGAGGGCGTGAAATTGATAATTTTAAATTAACTGGTCACTGCCCCCTAAAGTCAGCCAATATTGAAGCTCACCGGAAACAAAATCGGAGATTTAATCAGATACACTACCGAATCTGCCTAGCGTGGATGCCACCATTTTGCTTTGAATGACGCGGCTAAATTTGTGACGTATGGCGAGGGTATCGGACGTCAAAACACGACGTCACGCATGTTCAAACAATTAAGTTTAGTATATGCGGTATAAATTAAATACATGATTAGTGCCGTCGAATATAAAATATATTCGGTTGAGCTTTAGACAGCTTTATTGGGACGAGCTTTTTCGACGGCACTAACCATGTATACATGTATCACCATGACCCCGATCTGTTGTAGGCGGGCGTTAGATCCCATAATACGTGAATCACCATTTGCCCCGATCTGCTGCAGGCGGAGCGAGTGCGGACAATAGAGCGGGCGGCCAACCTGTATACATGTATAACCATTTGCCCTGATATGTTGCAGGCGGAGCGAGAGCGGGCAATAGAGCGGGCGGCCTGCCATTATACATGTATCACACTTTGCCCTGATATGTTGCAGGCGGAGCGGGAAATATAGCGGGCGGCCCGCCTGGAGGACGAGCCCCTGATGCGGCGAGTGATGGCTGCCAACCCTTCGAGGTCCACCCGTGACCCGCGTATCTCGGCCCTGGCAGCCAGACTTGGCGGGACCACCCACGACGACTACCTGTACGTGAAAGCCCAGGTGGAGCAGGCTCCGTGGGCCGTCTATGTCGACCCCTTCACCACGTCGGCCCTGCACAGGCTGTGTGCAATGGAGGGCGGCGACAACTAACTATCTCAGTATTGGAAGACACTTGTAAATATGTTTGATCCGAGAAACTGAAAAAATGCATTTCTAGCAATATTCAATAGATAATACATCATTTACGTTAGCCGTTACGATCAACATGGGGCGTTTGGAAAAAAAAAATTGTATCAGGCAGCCCTAGTGTGGCATTTGGACTAAAATGTTCGTAAGTGCAAAATTATGATAGTCTGTAAATTTCACATTACCACTGTTTTCTTGTAAATAATTATGCAGCATATGCTCCATAAGTGTAAATCCATCAATTGAAATTTCCAGAAAATCCAGGTCAGGAGATACACTGGTCAACAACTCGACAAATCCCATTGTCTCCTGGCGAGTAACACATGATACATCGAAAGCATGAACTACGGTCTGTTTCACGAAACCAGTCCAAATATATTCACAATGCAAGAACATTTTTTTTTCGATAATATTATTTTTTTGCAAAATTAACAATGAGCCTGTTTTATTTTGTGAACTTTTGTCGAATATTGAGTTTAATAGGAGAACATATTCCTCTATGGGAATTTAACATGGAGGAGCTGCAGGAGGATTCGAAATATTTGGTATTTGGCTCCGAAACGGAGCTAGATACTTTGGAAATGTTCTAAGAAACACATTTTGAAATGATCGGTCCACTATTTCTGAAATCAGAACAATTTCTCCATGGACATCTTCATCCGTGCGAATATGTCTATGGGGATTTAACATGGGGAACTTGTTTCTTTTTTCGTAATAAAATCAGTATCATTCTTAAATTAGTGTGGTTACTTGGGGGCATGGTGAACAAATGTTGCATTATTTAAGTCTCTTGTGATCAGGACTGTCGTTATATGTTGCTGTGACAGGAAAAATGATGGGGCTTATGACTTTTGAGATCAGTGTAGCTCCTTGTCAAATAGCAGACTGTCGTAGCCTGATAACGATATATATTGCTTGTTAGAAGCTTGCCATGTGTTTCATTGATGGAATGGCGAACAGTGTAGATCCTGATCAGGCTGTGCGGATGCACAGCCTGATCTGGATCTACACTGATCGCAAAACCGATAAGCCCCATTTTTCCAGTCACATCCACATATGACTTTATGGACATGTGCTCGTATCTCTCTTACTTGAAACCATGTAGCTTGTGGCAAAATTCTGTACTAAAAATTAACAAGTTGATTGGCCGAGACTAAGTTGTTTCAGCCAATCAACATGATTGATTTCGAGAAAGTACTCAGACGGTTATGTAATCACCGCTCAAGCAGCCTATTTTACCAACATCGCAAAGTATACTTTTCTAGCAAAGTATACTTTGAGGGAGAAATTTTCAATTTTATGATACATTTATTAATTTTTATTATACTGAATGTATTACATTATCACAGCCATTTTGGCTGTGATAATGTAATAAATTCAGTATAATACTTTTAATCGTCAGATATATGCAGTCGTTGGTTCTACATAAAATAATGCATTTCAGGAAAAATATTGATTACTCCCTCAAAGTATACTTTGTTAGAAAAGTATACTTTGCAATGTTGCTGAAATAGGCTACTGATCAACTGTGTATAGACTGTGGTCTATGCTAGTAGACACTGGCATACATGCATGGCATGGTGCAACCAGCATAGCCACATATTGGCCGACGCAACATCCCGGTCTGATCAGTGCCTATATATTAATTGGCTACACAATGTATACCTCATTGTTACTAGACATTTTAGAAATACATTTACACATTGAGAGAAGTGACATTATAAATTATTCTGCTTACTGCCAATTTTAAATACACGCTTATCAGCTTAATTAAATACAATTCAAGCTGTTGAAATGCATATAGTGTGGTTGTGTTTTCTTCTATCTCGAGTATCAAAATGGCATAAATCCTTTCAACACTACATATAATACCCAAGGTGTATGATCACGTGGTACTAACAACAACAACAACAAGTACTGAAACTTCCAGAATCCATCCGATTGAAAGAACGTATTCTTTATACCTTATTACGTAACGGATTTTGATGAAATATGGCTCATCAAACGCGTCTTGTTAAGCTGCATCTGGTGGTCTCTGTATTTCCGCCCAATCGATTCTTTGCAAAAACGACATAAGTCTGTGCCAACTCCCTGCATCACCGAATGCATATCATGAAGACGCGTTTGCTGCGCCATATTTCATCAAAATCCGTTGCATATTAAGGAAAATATATAATAATACTTACTTCGGAGTGGGCGACTTTGTTGTTGTTGTAGACACGTGATCATGCACCTTGATACCGCTATAGTAGTGTTTGCAAACTAGCCTAAGCCCCACAATCGCCTATCTGCTCAAAAATACACTTTAGCTCCCTCTCAAATGAAGATATTTGAAGCTATATTTTGACGTACATGTACATACATATGGCAGTTACATTGCATGTCGGAGAGCTCAAAATCATGTTAATGTCGGCATGAGTGTGTTCCCAAAGCTCACATGTATCAAGTGTCCAAATATTGAAGTAATCCGTCCAGCAGTATTAGAGTTATACCATGATGACGAAGATTGAACAAACTTTTTGACATTTCGGACGACGACGGCACACAGTCTGACCAGTAGCTGCACTGTTCGCTATTCCGTCAATAAATAAAACACATGTCATTTTGTAATTTGCATGTTTGATTCATCACTTTCTACGAATATCGGAGATTTGATGATCGCACGATATCATCTAATAAGCTATAGTCCAGACAGTGTATGTAGAGCTACTGTCTGTTTCACGAAACCTGCCTAAATTGTACGGCTATATATACAATGCAAAAACAATATTTGTTTTGATAATGTTAACATTTTTAAGAATGAGCCTTCTTTTTATTTCGTGAAATTTTGTCAAATATTGATTTTATTACGAAAAAATTATTTCTCTATGGGAATTTAACATGGGGGAAAAAGAGGTAGAGGAGTCAAAAAACGAAAACATTTGGAAATTGACTCCGAAACCTAGCTAGATAGCTTGGAAATGATCTAACTAAGAAAACAAAAGTTAAATTTTAAAAATCGGTCCAGTATTTCTCAAATTCTTAAACAAATCCCCATGTTAAATCCCCATAGACATCGTCACTCTGTGAACATGTATATGGGGATTTAACATGTGGAAATTGTTTTTTCGCAATACAAACAATATTTGACCAAATTTATTTAAATTTTTCCTTTAATTTAATATTATCGAAAACG